>JAVJIF010022742.1:0-16629 GCA_038442645.1 Agave tequilana
TGTGAAATGGGATTTTGCTCATGCCATAATTTATTTCAATTATTCCTTCACATATCAACAGGTCCATTGGAAGTCGAGCTGCAAAAGCCATTGGTTCATTGAGAAGATGATTGAATATTCTTACACAACGCACCATTGCAGAAAGAACTGCTTGCAGGTAAATATTGAAGATGTGACCTTATGTTATTTTGAGATTTTGTTTTCAGCTCCCAAAATTTGACTGGAAGAAAATTTTACAGATGAGGTAGGAAACACTGGCAGCTTTCTTGGTGTCTCCATTGGCTTCAGCAGTGACAGGTTCTGTTATTTATGTGGACAATGGGCTGAACACAATGGGTTTAGCAATTGATAGCACATCATTTCCAAATAAACAGCAGAGGGGGTTCAGAGCTCGTAAGCTAGTGGGAAATGTGCTATTCCATCTCAGTCACATAGGAATGCAGGCACGCATCTGTGCACATGTACACATACTTTTTTTTCTTTTTTCTTTTTTGAAATAATAAGATGAAAATCAAAGTGATACCATGCATTCATTTCATGAAGATAGTGAAACGATACATTTTAACATCCATCAACTTTTATATGCACATTACATCCATCCAACTTTATGTTCACCGACTCTTCATCCATTAATATGAGTTTTAGCTTGACCTTCTCAAACATAAAAAAGGCACAGGGACGATAATTGTATTGCATTGATAGGATTTTATTGTTTTATTTATTTATTTTTTTTTGGAGGGTTGCATTGGATAGGATTTATTCAGCATTTATCTTATGTCATGATCTAATACAGTTAAATTAAGTGCTCTCTTATTTATTTCTTTGCCTTATTTTGTTCTCTAATGAGATTTGTTCGGCAATTGAAAGTGATAGCTAGGTGCCATATTTTTCTTTCTTTTCCTCTGTTTTTGTTTTAATCTACATTATCCATGGTATTGGAGCTTTATATCTTCATCTCGAGAAGATAAAAGAATGGTTATATTTGCAGTCGGGGAAAAGAAACAAAGAAAGAAAGAAGAGAAAACATAAGAGATACTTGATGTAGTTCTGTCAAATACATTATTCTTAATTATTAACGCATGACTAAAATTATAACATTTTATTATTTTATCTTCTCGGAGATTTTGCCCGTCTTTTGAGATGGATGTTTCTGATCTCTATGCCACTAACATGACAAGATGGCTGGATTTTCCATCAGGTTCTCAGCAATGCCATGAAATGAATTGTTCTAGTTCTGTACACACCTGCTGAGATGAGTTCCAAGTTTGAGTGCTGCAAAACATGGGATCGCTTCTGGATCAGATCAAATAATCGTCTTTTGGTTGCATTAGGGTAACTATTTTTCATTGTTTACTTGCCACATGATCCATGACCTAGATCATACATCTTGGATCACTTGCAGGTTCAGAGTTTGTGTGGCTCTTATGAACTGAATCATGAATCTTGTGTCCCATGGATCTTCGGGTCCAAATCGAAGCTGGGTTGTTCGCGTGCCAAAAGTCTGGAGTGTTATTTCACATGTAACTAAAATTTGTCAACTTTGCTGTCATATTCTATGTTGGGGGAAATATGCTTTCTAAGCTTTTTATGACCAAGTTGTGTGTATTCTCTTTGTGCTCTTGATTAGAAAGTGAGTGGTTATGGCTTCTCATTTTGCTGGGTTCACTGGCCAGGTGATTATTAGACTTTTTATAATGTTCAGCTAGAAATTTACTCAGGGAGAGCTATGGTACGGATAAATTTAGAAAATTTTGTATGTCCCAGAGTTCTATCCTTGGTTCTCTTTTCTATTATTATCAGGCTTTATTATCATTGCATACATCCAACAAAAGACCAGAGAGTAAATCTCTCCCCATTTGAGGAAAAGCTAGGAATCATCCAAGAAATTATCATAACAGAACGTATTGGTCATCAGGGCCGTTAGGTATCAATCATTTGCGACCAGAACGGCAAGAAGAAACAACAAATACAGCACATCATTTATCCCACATTTTTTAACAAACTGGATCTGTCTGCGTGATATCGGAAATAATTTTTTTTTTTTTTTTTTTTGAAGAAAAAAAAACGGTGAGATAAAAGACACTCAGCATTCCATTAATAAGAGAGTAATGAAGGTACAAACATTGCAAATAATAACCCTTTTGCATGCCTCAGCCACATTCAGCCTGCTCGCAACAAAGGTAACAGAAAAAGTCCAAAGCATATAAAAGCAAGCAAAATTCGTGGCACTGAAAATATCAGTAACAACTTACTAGGACAGTGTGTCATAATAGCATATGCTGATTCTGATTCAGTGTGGGCCCTCATTTACAATAACCATCAGCGTTCAAATTCTGATCCATAACAGGAACTTTAAAGCATCTAGTACTACTTTGAAAGAAAAAGAACCATTCTTTTCTTTGTTAGCAGAAAATGGGGAGAACAGAGCCACCGAGTTTCATCTAGCAAACGAGACCTTTGTTCTGATTTCATATATTTACAGTGCACGTTCATGATGCTACTATGTGACCATAGATAGATGAACTGGACACAACAGAATGTGCTACACAAAAACGGAACAGCCCTTCTTTTTCTTCTTCTAATCACAGAAAGAGTCCCTTTTTCCTCGGCCGAGAACAGCTTCCCTCGCCGCAAGGATCTCTCTCTTCTGAGGAACGGTTGCCAACGGACTGCTCCTGCACAACAAAGCCACGATTCCGTGAGAACTTTCTGACTGGAGTTGTAGGAGGAGCCTGCGACTGGGAGCACCCCGGCATTCGTTCTCCTGCTTGAGAGTTGCCAGCAGCCGTGTTCGGGCTGCATCTGTGCGGCATCAACTCCTCCCCGACCTCAACAGATTCAGTCATCAGCTGCAAGTCGTTCATCGGAGTCATGCATAACAAAGAAAAAGGTTGTGATGCGAGGATGCAGTGATCTTCAAACAGCTTGCAGCAACGAGAATTAGAAACTCTTGGCAATGAACGATAAATCAATCATTATCACAATGTTACTAGAATTTGGGTACCTGTGATGGATTGATTAAATCTCAATCAAAAGTTATCAATTTGGAATTTTATCAGTTTTCAACCTCAAAACGTTCCTAGATTCTAATTGTAACACTAGAAAAGATAGACAACCAATAATCAAAAACAGAAGGATATGCTTATGAATTCCGAGGGCAAATCTGCATCAAGCATCAGTCTCTCAAGAAGAAGAGCCTGCTTACCCCCACACCCATCAAAGTGTATGCAAGGGAAATAAACATGGACTCAATTTTAAACTCATGAGTAAGAGAAGTGACTACTTATATGGCTTCCCACTTTGCAACTCACATATCAAGGCTAGGCAGGTTAGAATGTAGCTATGGCTTTCAATCGCCTTAAAATCCAAAAGTCTCAAAAACACCAATTAAGGATTACCGCAGGGGAAAAGAAAGTGAGCTCAACACCTGCCTATTATATGAGAAGACAAAATTTCATGTTTGTGAACTGGTTGATTTTGTTCGAGCAAGTGAGTGATTAGAGGGTGCAAATCTGTCACTGGGTCGAAGTCCGACCCGACATCACGTATAGGTCAACCCAAATCAAAATCCAAAGTCGGATTGGGAATTTGCCTCCCACCAATCTAAATATCAGGTTAGGTCAGGTTTGAAGAGAGTTTGGGTCATGCGTTCTAGATCCGGTCAAGGTGAGCCATGTTGAGCTAACTCTGAAAATTGGGAAAAAAATATCCATAAAATTGAATGTTATCACTTAATCAACATGCCGAAAATGGTAACAAGCTAATAATACTGAACAAGTCAAGCTATATTATCTCCTGTTTGTAATTCAATGATGTTGGACATTGTTAAGGATATCTTGTTTGGCACAGGATTGTTATTCTTACTTGGGTTATCTTGTGTTTTAAGGGGAGAATATTGTGTGGGATTGTTTTCATCAGTGTTTATTTTAAAACATTTATTTTGGATAATGTTTCCTTAGGCAAGGGGTTTTTTCACCTTGCTGTTTTTTCTCGAGTTCTCACTGAGTGTGTTTAGCTGCTACAAGAAAAATAAACACTCTTTGTTTCTTTTTTAACCTTTTTCTAACCAAGAAGGGCTTTGGGCGCTAAAATAGTTAATACCACAACTAACAGTGTGATGTGAAACGAAAACCCTATGGTGTGGTATATCAGCGATAAATACAAATTCCACAACGTTTCACAAAAAAATGATCTTCGGTAGGAAATAACCCAAAACTAATATTGTAACAAGATGGATTTAACAATATTTTGCATGTGTAGTTTAGATAAATCGAATCTCAACAAATCAAGGCAATATTCAGTTAACTTGTTCAGTCCTAATCACAATATCAAGATCAGGAGATTACAAGCATGAAACAGATTCACACTCTCAATATTTGTGGACAGCAGGAATTATTGATAGAAATTAGATATAATAACATGGTGTAATCTAATTAATAATCTGACTGATGAAATAAAATTTACCCTCCTGCTGTTAATCTTGTATTGTTGAACTCGCACTGACTTTGTTCTGAATCTGATACTAGTCCTCAGGTCTGCTTTGCACCAGAGAGATAGGCACAAAGGATCAACACTAGGTGTGCAGGTGGCAGGTTGGGCTGGCACAAGCTATGGCTGCAAGTGCACGTGGTTGGCCGTGGACTCGACCAAAGTTGAAGAAGAGGGCGTTGATCTGTTGTTGAGGAGGTGAAAAGGAGCTCGCATGGTCGCTGAGGAGTTGCCGTCGAACAACTTCTGTATGAGGGCGAGGAGCAGAGATTAGTCGGCGAAGATGAGGGCGAAGATGAAGCTAGTCGGCAAGGATGAAGTGGTGGAGATCTGATGGCGTGCTATGGCGTGAGTTGAGACCGAGGATCACGCAGGCCGAGAGAGGAAGCCGTGAGAGATGGGGAGATCTGATAATTGTGATGGGTTCTTTGTTGGTTTTTTTTTTTTTTTGGGTTGCACTTGCAGGATGACAACAGAGAAGGAGAGAAAGGAGGAAAAGAAGATGGGGCTCACGTGGGTGAGGATGAAAACAGAATTTTGATTTGTGGCTTTTTTTCTTTTGATTTTGGCTGTGGCTTTCTGTTATATTTTTTATTTCTGTTTTTTTCCCTTGCGGCTGTGATAGGTAGAACAGAGTAAGGAATTTTGTAATCAAGTAATTTGTGGTTGGGATAAGATTTGAGGAGTAGGATTTTGGAGGGGATAACACAAGAGTTGGATTCACACACAAATCTTACTCGAATTGGATTTCACACCAAATTCAAAAAAAAGATAATTTTCATTTCGAAAACTAATCTCATTTTTCACTAATAAATCCCTATTATAATTTTATTGGAATCATGCCTTAATATAGGCTTACAGAATTGAGGATTTTCTCCACGTAGTCGATGTGGGACTAAAAAGGAGAAATACAAAGCTAAAATAAAGAAAACAACGACTTAAATAAATAAAAGATACAGACTCTAATCGACTGAAACAACTCGAACAGTGCATTCTTTAGATGTCCGCATCATTCTCCGCAGGTGGGAGAAAACTCGACTCCGTCGAGTTTGGTGTAGAAATTTCCCGTAACGCTTCAACACAACTAAGTCTACCTGCTGTAACTCACCACTCAATAGGTAATATTCATTTTAAACAATCAGATATCATTAGAATACACCAGAGAATTTAATCATCTAAAACTTTATCACATTTCACTGCTGTGTTGGGATGAATATCTGGGAGTGGACTCAATGTGAGGACTCTCAAAAAATGACTCAGGGAAGGCTTACAACCAATAGGTTGCTAGGGTTAAAATCAAGTACCTCAACACTACAGCATGCAAATCATTAACAGTTCCCGGGAGAAATCGTTTCGGATGAATCCGAACCATCTTAAATTGTCAACACTAAAATTTTAAATACTTCCTGATACAAGTTCATAAATTACAATTAGCGTTGCATTGTTCAAATATATCACTGATTTTCCATGTGTAGATCGTGCACGTGTATGAAAATGTGATACAGACTTAGATATGCAGACTCAAAATACTCTAGAATGAACGGTAGCAGGGATCTCATTTTGTGCATACATATGCAAAAGAGTAACTTGACTACCTATTGAATGGAAAATTTTTAGACACTTGGTTCAGTGGGTCAACTATACTCACGACCTCTATCAAAAGGGATGATTAGGCGTACCAGCATAAACGTATGTGGTAGTTTACCTATTACTTTGTTAATGATAACAAGGGATATTTTAATAGGTAAAGTTCCGAGTGAAAATACCCTTTTGTTTAACCGTAAGGGAGAAAAAGTTGATACTCTGCAGACTTTGAGGTTCTTCCATAACGACATCCTTTAAGTTTCGAATGCAGATCGACCATAGATGAAAATATCCCTCATCTGACTAACATCTTTTGTCACTATATAGTTTCAAAATTTGTCCTCATAAAAGTGGATGTTTATTGGGACAAGGCACGATTGGTTGACCTCTAATGACAACTCATCAACTTGCCCTTTAAGCTCGATTTGCTTGGTAGGATCCAACCTAGAGTGTAAAAAGTCGAGAAGATTAGTTCCTGAGATTAACTCAATGGTGTGTTAGGTATCACGCGTCAGTAATAACTTATCCGGAAGGTTTTTAGAAAAGACAGCGATAGATTCCTTGACGATAGGTTTGACTTCGGGGAGTTCAGAGCACTGTCTTTAGGAGAGATATCAGTAAACTCCGTAACGTTTGGAACAACTTCAAGATGACTCGAAGTATTGGACTTCTCAAGGATATCACCCATAGTCTTTTCGTCATGGTCTGAGTTTTTAGATTCTTCCACCTGGCAAATAGGTTCTTCAAAGAGGATATCAACAAGCTCCTTGATCATAAGGGTAGGTGTCGGCAATAGAGGAGACAGATGTTGACGATCAGAGCAGACAATGACAGTAAGAGTCGACAGTAAAAAAAGTGGAGAAGGTGGTGCCGGTAGTAAGGGAGGAAGGAGCTCTGAATTTATTATAGGTGGTTTCCTAACTTGAGCGACTTTGATTGGAGTTGGGCAGTTGGCAGCAACATGCCCATAACTTTGACACTTATAACACTTAATCGTGAGACTAAGCTTGGAGTACTCTCTGTCGCTAGACTCTTTTATCACGGCCGTGACTACTAGAGAGTAGGATTTTCAGGCTTGATTCTTTTAGGGTCGAGTCTAATCACCGAATACCTTTCTTTAATCTGTCGTTGCCAACAATGATTTGAACTAGTTCATTTGAGGTGTATGGATTCACTGGAGAAATGGCGTTATCAGATTTCTTCTCGACTTTAGTGATGATCCTATCTAGGGTTTGATTAGAGGACTCTGTGATTTGGATCAGGTTATCAAGTTGAGCACTTATGGCGGCAAGTGTCGTGCCAAGCTGGGAATCCATAGGTGTGGGATGAGAGTTACTAGATGCAAATTTTTTTAAAATTATTTTATATAAAAAAATATGAAACTCCTAACAACCATATGATGTAGAAGTTTTCCTGCCTAAACCATGCTCTGATACCAAATTGATGTGAAACAAAAACCGTATGGTGTGATATATCAGCGATAAATATAAATTCTGTAACGTTTCACAAAAAAAATGATCTTCGGCAGGAAATAACCCAAAACTAATACTGTAACAAGATGGATTTAACAATATTTTACATGCGTAGTTTAGATAAATCGAATCTCAACAAATCAAAGGCAATATTCAGTTAACTTGTTCAGTCCTAATCACAATATCAAGATCAGGAGATTACAAGTATGAAACAGATTCACACACTCTCAATATTTGTGGACAGCAGGAATTATTGATAGAAATTAGATAATAATAACATGACGTAATCTAATTAATAATCTGACTGATGAAATAAAATTTACCCTCCTGCTGTCAATCTTATATTGTTGAACTCGCACTGACTTTGTTCTGAATCTGATGCTTCTTTTTTGTGTCTTGTTGTGTTGCTTGCAGGTGGACTGAGACGTCGACAAATGTTGGGAAATGATCGGCTGTTTTTGGACTCGTGCAAGAAGTCGCACAGGGGAGAAAACGCCAAGATTGCTCGCGCAAGGGGACTAGTCCTCAGGCCTACTTTGCACCAGAGAGATAGGCACAAAGGATCAACACTAGGTGCGCAGGTGGCAGGTTGGGCTGGCACAAGCTATGGCTGCAAGTGCACGTGGTTGGCTGTGGACTCGATCAAAGTTGAAGAAGAGGGCTCTGATCTGTTGTTGAGGAGGTGAAAAGGAGCACGCATGGTCGCTGAGGAGCTGTCGTCGAACAACTTCTGTGTGAGGGCGAAGAGCAGAGATTAGTCGGCGAAGATGAGGGCGAAGATGAAGCTAGTCGGCAAGGATGAAGTGGTGGAGATCTGGTGGCGTGCTGTGGCATGGGTTAAGGCCGAGGATCACGCAGGCCGAGAGAGGAAGCCTGAGAGATGAGGAGATCTGATAATTGTGATGGGTTCTTTGTTGGGTTTTTTTTTTTTTTTTGGTTGCACTTGCAGGATGACAACAGAGAAAGAGAGGGGGGAAAAGGAGATGGGGCTCACGTGGGTGAGGATGAAAATAGAATTTTGATTTGTGGTTTTTTTTCTTTTGATTTTGGCTGTGGCTTTCTGTTGGATTTTTTTTATTTCTGTTTTTTTTCCTTGCGGCTTTGATAGGTAGAACAGAGTGAGGGATTTTGTAATCAAGTAATTTGTGGTTGGGATAAGATTTGAGGAGTGGGATTTTGGAGGGGATAACACAAGATTTGGATTCACACACAAATCTTACTCGAATTAGATTTCACACCCAAATTCAAAAAAAGATAATTTTCATTTCGAAAACTAATCTCATTTTTCATTAATAATCTCTATTACAATTTTATTGGAATCATGCCTTAATATAGGCTTACAGAATCAAGGTTCTAAATATCGGATATCGGAATCGTATCGGATGGGGGTTTTTCATATCGGATATCGGATATCGGGGGAGATATCGGGAATACGCGCGCATATCGGGCGTTCATATTAGACACTATATATAATGAAATATTGATAATTAAGAGTTGATTTAGAGTGATACATATCATCTACCTAATAAAATGATGTAATATGCTTGCAGAGAGTAAAAAATAATGCACATTTACACGCAGTCGTGCAATAAATAAGTTATTTCATATCGGCTGATTTATCGGACGATTTATCGGCCATGTCGTGCAATTTATAGGCCGATATTTCAAATATCGGCCGTTTTTTTGCTGCAAACGATATGGCGAACGATTTCCCCATATCCTATCGGCAACAGGCAAAAATGAGATATCGGACGATATCTCGACCGTATCGGCCGATATTTAAAACAGTGTACAGAATTGAGGACTTTCTCCACGTAGTCAATGTGGGACTAAAAAGGAGAAATACAAAGCTAAAATAAACAAAACGACTCAAATAAATAAAAAATATAGACTCCAATCGACTGAAACAACTCGAATAGTGGCACTCTTTGGATGTCCGCATCACAGTGGTCATACAAAAGCTGCCAATAAACACCTTTCTTCTCCTTCGTTACATTGTTCTGAACAAAACATTGCCCCCACTATTCAGATCATGTTTTTGAGAGACAAAACTAAAGGTTGAACATTTACCTAAAGTAGGAAGCAGATTTTATAGAGACTCTCCCTAAGGGCCCTAAGTGATGATGGGTAACTCACATAATAATTTTACATAGTATAGATTACTGGCAGATACTGATATTTTTGAAACTGCAACACTTTGATGTCAATATATTTTGGTTATTCGAGGTCTAGATGTATTCCATGTTTTGTTAAAAATCTTTCTAATGAAATATCAAATATGTGGAGCTTATGTGTCACCCACCCACCCACACAACAAAAAAAAATAAAACCAAACCAAACCCAACACAACCCAACCCTTTTTCAAAGTTATTCAGTAAATTAAACTTCTAAACCAACTTGAACAGAAATTTTCTCAAATTAGATAAAAAAGTGCAATAGCATCATAAAAGAAGTTCCTATAGCATACCTTCCAGTCTTTGTAATCAAACCTGCAAACAAAATGGTGATAACTGACATGCCCTGAGCTGATTGCACTTGCAGCAGGAGCATTTCGGGGACCTAGTAGCAAGTTTCATTATATCAGAATCAAAATAAAGAGAGCACAAAAACAAAGTAAATATCTAAGTATCCAATGGAGGAAAAACTTACAAACAAGGTGGTGTCCTGCATCATTCATGGTGATCTCAACTCTACCATCTTTAACCAAAAATGATAGAGCAAATATGTTCTCTATTGTCTGTGAAAAAGACGCTTTGTTCAAGACGAGAGATCCAAATCTTACCATTCTCTTCTTTCTCAAGATTTCAAACATAGTAACCATGTTCTTATCGGTACCATACGTTCCTTGTTCCTCATTGCCAGCAAGCTATGCACATAAGATTTGGAGAATTTAAGCACTAAATTTAGAAGAAGCCAGAAAATAAACCAAGTAGTAATCAGAAAATAATTGAATTGTGAAAATGCAGTCCCTTTAGATTGTTTAAAATATTACAAGGGTGTAGTCCCTTGTAATTGTTTCAAAATGATATAAAGATAAGCACATCCATGTTTAAATTTGTTAGTGTACATGTGTAACTCAGAACAAATGTAGTTTCCAATCATTCACCTTCTTCCCCTTCTACAATATGCAAGTTTTAACAGGTACTAAGTAGACTGCTACTTGACACCACGACCGTAGGTGCAATTGCTAGTGTTACCTAATTCACATTAACCCCCCGAAAATTTTGATCCAGTTCTTGCAACCCAATTGTTGTTGCATTCCTGATTGAGAGCACATGGCAGCCAAGAAGTAAATGGAAGAGCAATGAACATTGATTTGCTAACCTATTTCGATGTAGTTTGTTTTATTATTCACTTTTTCCTTATTATACATACTTTTTACTGTTGTAGAGACAATATTGTGTTTTAAGCTTTGACTTTGAACTTTGATTGTTTTAATTAGATTTTTTTTTTTGCCAGTTACAGGACTTGAAATTAAGACTTCTCATAAACCATCCCTATCCCACAACCATTGAACCAGACTGTGCAGTAAAATAGAATAGTTGTCATCATTTTTTAAAATAAAATAGCTGCTTCAAGACAAGTATCAAATTATGTTTTAGGGGTTTATAGATATTAAAACATCTAAGCTAGTATAATCATAATTCTAACTTCTCCATGATGTATGTATATGGATGTGTTGGTATACACTAACATAATGCTTCCAAGTATACCACAACCCTAATAACAATTTGATTAAGCCTACCCCTTCAAACCATGTATCACTGAAAGAACCGTACCCAGACCCATCCTTTTACCTTGAACCAAACCATACCATGAATGTAGTGAAGCACCAGTTACAGTATGTAATAGAGCCCCATTCCTTGGTTTATTTCAAGTACCTCTTCTTGAGGTTTGTGTCAACTTCATAGATGAGCATAAAACTAATCTCAACCTATTTGTTAAGTCTTCAGTTTTGATCAGACAAGAGAAGGGCTCGGCTGATGATGAAGAACAAGAAGATACCTTCTTCCTGCTCAAAGTTAACTCAATCTTGATGAGACAAGGAAGGTTGTTTGTGATGATAATGACGTAACGAGAATTAGCCTAATATAATTTCTGGGTTGAAAATAGAGGATAAAAGATACAAGTTACCCACTGCAGTGGTGCTCATGATTAAGATATAAAGTGTTTTATAATTTCAAGCCAATATATGCTACTGCAACTACACATCATTCCGTGAATGTTACAATAGCTAACTACACACTCATAACAAAAAGAGGAGCTTGAATAGAGTTGGTAAGGATGTGACTTGTGACGAAGTGGTCACAAGTTCAAGGCATACATCCAATGTCCTAGTAAGATGAATATTCATGGTGTAATAAAAAAGGGAAAAAAAGAGTTCAATGTTAGATATTATAGGATTTTCAAATATTTAGAAACTACCATATGTTATTATAACAGTTTTATATGTTGTCATAACAGATAGAAAATCAAATAAGAGCCGTAAACAAATTAATCTCTTTAAAGTTAAGTTCCATCATGTCATTATCTGACAACAGCTAACTTTTAAAAGTTAAGTTAGGTAATGACATTCACATAAAACTTCTAAAGAAAGATTAAGTTAACTACGTCCTCTCTGTAAAGCTTCAGCTGCAACTGCATCCAAAATGTTTCTGGACCAGAATATACAATATTCATTTTAGGATGGAGGCAATCAGTTTTTAGTTGATATGAGATCAAACATATAGAAGTTTTCGCTTGACCAATCCTAAAGCTTTACTAAATTACAACTACTAACCTCTTCAGGACGACTGCTCCCAATGGGCCTTGTCCTTTTTCTATGAACTACAGATGTTCGCTGCTTCATTTCACTCTTCATGGGACCGATCCTGGCAGATAAATAGCATGTGTGAAGTTAATATATGTAAAAGACTTGCTAAAATTCTTGGTAAGCCAAAAAACTAGCCTCTGCAATTATAAGCCAAATATGTTACTCGAATGGATTTGCAATTTCTCACGAGATACAAACTTATTTAACTTTAATTTATTGACCATTGATAAATAATTTAGAGTGTCGTTACTTATATATTTTTTATGTCTGCACACATATTCTAGCCATTTATATTATATTCCTAATGGGGTATTTAAAGTTAAACTAAGTTATTAAAATAATGTTGTGAGTAATAATATACACTAATACCACAAAACAGTGTGTGCTAGTGTGTGCAGACATTATTTTATATATCTACACGTGCGAATACACATTGTTAAAAATATATTTTATATACATTAGTTTATCATTCATATGAATTACATGTAGCAGTAAGTTTAATAATGGGCATTCAAGGCTTCAAGCTACAGGGTGTTATGTATGTCACACACACGATCATTCAGCTTATCAAGCAAAAAAGACATTCAAGCCCG
The DNA here is from genome assembly GCA_038442645.1 of Agave tequilana. Lineage (NCBI taxonomy): Eukaryota > Viridiplantae > Streptophyta > Magnoliopsida > Asparagales > Asparagaceae > Agave > Agave tequilana. The sequence continues at coordinate 12,951 of JAVJIF010022742.1, forward strand.
TTGTTAACTTGTGACATGATGGATTTGATTCAACTCATACAGAACTTATACCAAAAAGATGCATTAAGCTATATTATGTTACTAAATATATGGTTAAGTTAGTATAGCTAACTTGTTACAAGCTTAATATTGATGCTACAGTTATTAATGGCTATAAATTAATAGAACATAGTTTATTCATCCTTGCTACTTCTGAAATCATTGATAACTTATTAACATCTGAACTGTATTCAAATAAAATCAGAACTTGCACTGGAAGATGCATTAAACTATATTATTTTATTAAAAATATTCTTGAGTTAGTATAACTACCTGTTACAGGCTTGAACTTACAGCTATTAATGGTATAATTTAATAGAACATATTTCAAACTTAATTTCTACTTTCAAGCCCAGTGTTCATGTATTACAGATGAACTGGATTCAAACAATACCAGAACTTATATCAAAAGATGCATTCAAGTATATTATGTCATTAAATAAATAAATAGTTAAAGTAGTATGGCAAACTTGTTACAAGCTTAATACTAAACTTAGAGATATTAATGGCTATAATTTAATAAGCTATGAATGACTACAATTTAATAAAACACGTACTATGTTGCCATTTCAACTGGACAGCTTCAACTATCAATAAAATTTAAAAGACCAGCTGAAAGGAAAAAAAATCATGTACTTAAATGTAACTCAATCAAAGAATAACATTTATGGGGCTAAATTATAGGCAACCTTCTCGACTGAGACCATAACCATAACCATGATTACATGTATCAGAAATAACTTTAGCTTCATCAAAAACAAAACAAGAAAAGCAAAAGAATTTCATGTTCACAAATTCTTAATAGAAATGTTACGATGATCTTACATGGTACAACACCCAGGGGCTTTCCTGAAAACACGTGAGACAGCACAGCCAATATCACCCCAAGAGACAATGTTAAGACCATTACACACATATTCCGTTCCACTTCTCAGCCCAAACCTCCTCAGCAACGCAGTTACAAAATCTGAAGGGGTCATTCCTTCGTTTGCTTGAGACCTGAAAGCTGTTACCAAACTGTTGGCTATATCAAATAAAGCTTCTGCATCTGCCGCTTGCTCCCTAGGCTTCTGAACTGTGACAATAGAAGTGCATGAGAAGGAAGTAAGGGACAACTTTGGAAGGAAGAGAAAATTTACGACACATGAGGAAGATCATTATACACATAGGATTATCAAGATAAATAACAAGGAAAGATATCATGTATTATTAAACAACAGAGTTCTGTTAAGTCAAAATGTGCATACGCATGCATGCATGTAAGCACGCAGACAGCCACACACACACACACACACACACACAACACAAACGTAAGGCAAACACACGTGCACAACACCACAAGAGAGAGGGGGGAATTGGTTGGGGGGGGCACTATTACATGGTTCTAGTGTTGCTGACTTCCAAAATTACAAAAGAGATAATAACCAGGGTTTGAAATATCAGTATCAATGTAGGTATTTTGGTATAAAAATAAGATATATCAGCAATAATCAGCCACTTCATCTCGGCCATGTTGTCAATATCCATATCGTCTCTCTCTATATAGGTTTACACAGTATTTCAAATCATGATAATATCAATAATATAATAAAAATAAAAAATTCAATCATTTGTGTTTACCCAAAGGACATTGAACTTCTGTTCTTTTTTTTTTTTTTTAATTTATTTTTTTGGGATAAGACCTTGAGCATAGGTTTGCATGAATTAATTTTCTCCTGATGTTTAATGCTACAAAGATACTGTAGCATAAGCCTATAGTTTCTAATCAACTGCACACCAGGAGAGTCCAGCCGGACATTTACACAGACTTCAAGAAGAGGTAATTCTAAATGAGAGATGCTACTACAAATTAAATGCATGTAGTATGATCACTTCAGAAGCAATTTAAAGTACACTTAATTGTAATAGTTATATAATTCACAAGTTAGTGAAAGAAATTTATCAGCATAACTCTAAATTGAATTGAAAGACAGAAACAGTGATTGAGTTGACAATTATAATAAGCAGTCAAAGATCACTCTGCCTCAGTTCAAACATGTAGTTTGCATGTCCACTTAATTTAACTGACTTTGCATTTTTAGCTTCTTTTATCATCAAAACTTTGAACATCCGCAATTAATTAGTCAAATATAATAGGCTGCAATTAGTTAGTAACCTATATGCATTATAAAAAACAAATGACTAGAATAGAATGTACAAGCAGAGTCAGACGTCATTAAGTGCACAGTTTCTAGGCATTAAAAGATAAAACTTCAAGTATCAGTGGCGTGAACTCGTATAAGCCTAAATAACTAAAATATACTCCTTTCAATTAGTAAATTCCCATAATACTAAAGCAATGGATCAAAACGCAAAAATCTTTTGATCAAAGAAACATTTACCGAGCTGGTGCAGGCTCTCCACTTCAGAAAATATTGAGTAAAACTTGTTGGAGTCCTCGCTCGTAAGATCGTCCCTCTTATCTAAAATCGTCCCCCCAAAATAAGAGGGGGAAAAAACTTGATTACAGACCAAAATCAAATAAAATCCTCAATAACAAAAAACAAGGGAGAATTTTTCAAGAATCCATACCAGAGATCAACTCTTGATGGCCAAGTACTGCGATCGAATAATTCTCCTCTCTGCAGCGCCTTGCAGAGGCTCGGACTCCACCACTCTCGCTTCATCATTTTCGCCGCTTTTGCCTGGTCTCGAGCAAAGACAGTCCTAATTCGGTGAGTTGATGGAAAAAGGCTAGATTTTTTTTTCGAGATTATTTTTGAAACCCTAACCCCCTGATTTTTGAAATTTGGAGCCCTCGAGAAGGGGAAGAGAAAAGAGAGGAGAGATCAAGGGTCGGGTTTTAAGGGGTTTAAAAAGGAGCGGGAAAGGAAGGCGTCGCGAGTACGATTCATGGAAGTTTGGAACGCTCCATTTCTGGGCAGTTGCGGGCGACGTTGCTGCGTGGCACTTTTCACTCTCTCTCTCTCTCTCTAAATTAAATTAAAATTAATTAAATATCGCTTGCGGTGAGACCGACCGACCAGAGAAGAGAGGGGAGAGAGAGGAAGGAAGTCGGCGGACGAAACGGATCTCATTTCGCTCGATTTGATAAATAAAATACCAGTATACTGTTTATGTCAGTGAAAAATCGACCGATCGATCAGCAGGAGGAAGAAAGAGAAAAAATATGAGGAGTTGAGAGAGAAATAACAAGGAGAAGACGGATGGACAGATAAAATTTCTATACGAGTTAGAACCTACCTTCGGCCGTTTTTTGATTATTTGATTAATTTTGTTTGATTTATTGCTGTTTGAGCCCCACATGTCAGCCTCTTGTGGTAAGATCCTCATGGCATGTGAGAGAAACCAGCCAATTGTGAAGAACGACCATGATGGAGCTTGATTTATATAGTTGTGGGCTGAGCTCCAGATTCAAGTTTGGGCTTGTAGATAATGTTGGACTCTTACATTATTGGGCTGATAATTGGGCTGCAGTTTTGGCTTTAAAATTGTCAGATAGTGAAGCCTCGTTTGATAGTTGTTCGTCTTCTTAAGTTTTTTGTCTTTTAGTATCTTCTTCTGCTTTTCTTTCTACTTACTTTCTTTTAAAAAACATATTTTGAAGCCTGTATATAAAATCCTCTGCTTAAAAGGAAAA
>JAVJIF010022743.1:0-63995 GCA_038442645.1 Agave tequilana
CACATCAGTCAAAGCATGTCAATTGATACATGAAAACAGTATTGATATAAGAGATCTGTATGAATACGAAAAATCATGCAGTCAAGAAAAACAGTATAAATAAGATTTCAAAATCTTCATAACCATCATAGAAAATGGATAAACTGTCAAGTAGGCAATTAGCAAGCAAGTGAACACCAGGCGGAGCTAAGCAATGTTGGGGACAAGATCAAGCGAACAGAATTTTATCACCAAAGAGCCGGGGGAACTAAAAACGACTCCAATTAATATGCGAGTCTAAAATCCGACAGAGTCTGCCTATGCATGTTTAGTGGTAAAACGCTGAGCGTTAAGCTGCCTTTTCAGGCATAGCTAGAAAGTCCAGAGGACTTTAAACCTCGGAGAGGTTAAGCCCGGAGTTAAGCAAACAGGTGTATAACTGGATGTGCCTGACGAGGCTATGCAAGTAAGCTCGATTTGCATACACACGGTATAACTATTAAAGCTCAGGGTTGAGCAAAACAAGAGCGTAGTAAGCCGTGCCTAACGAGGTGTCCAATAGGCTAATTACACAGTCACACGGCTTAGATAGGCTCCCGATGAAGCTAGAAAACCCAGAGGGTTTAGCCCGAAAGCTAAAATAGAATCGCAGAGTGGTTAAGCCTAGAGGCTATGGAGTACTTGCACAAGCGTTAATACTATACATGCATAAGTATGATGTCGTTTACACTATTACAACCATTATAGTACATCAGTCTGATATAAGTCATCACATGTCCAAAGAATACAACACACCGACACTCGTACAATCACACTGGACTGATACAAATTACAACACAATACCAAATCCAATACAATCCGAACAATGCGAGGAAAAACCACTTGTCTAAAGCATAAATCTGAAAACTCCACGCGCCTGAGCTCCTGAGCGAGGAAATTCCAGAAGCAAGAGAAGGAGAGGAGGGTTTGGTCTATTGGTGACCGTCGGCCCTTGGGAGGTGCGCCCTAGGAGGTCAAGGGGGTGGCGGGCCTAGGGAAGAGAGGAGAGGGAGATTGGAAGAGGGTGGTGATAGTGTTGGTGTTTGTAGTTGGTGGTGTTAGAGGAGTGGATTTTGAGGAAGGAATGAAAAGGAAGTTGAAGGAGGTGGAGCTGATCGTGATGTTGGAGGTTGAAATAGGAGTGTTGGAGGTGGTGTTGGTGAGAGTGGATACGATGGTGATGGAGAAGAATAAAAGAGGTGGTAGTGAAGATAGAGGATTTGTGGTGGTGGTGAAGATGGAGGATTTGTCGCCAGAATTATCGCCGGAATGGTTGCCACAAATATCGCCGGAGTAGAGGGTGTCAGCCCTAAGCTTAAGGTGGTATCCGGCCTAGGTGTGGATGGAGTGAAGATGGTTTTGTGGAGAGAATTGGGGGGGTGGAAGGTTAAAGAAGATGGTAATAGAGAAGGATTAATATGGTGGAATTTTGGTGATTATGATGAAATGGGAGGAGTGAAGGAGGAAGAAGATGATGGTAAGGTGGTGTTGTTATTTTGTAGTGGAGATGAAGGAGGAATGGGGGTGATAGGGTTTTGATGAAGAAATGAAAAGGGAAGGAGAAAAAGAAGTTGGTTTTTGGAGTTGGAGTTAAAAGAGAAAGGAAATGAGTTGGGATGAGATATTTTGTGAAATGGTAAGGGAGAGGGACTTATGGCCGACCAAAGTGATGGGAGAGGGTAATGAGTGAGTTTGGATATTTTGGAGGAGATATTTGGTGGAAGGGTGTAGAATGTAGTAGAAAAATAGAGAAGGTTTTAGAATATGGTGGGAGAAAAAAGGAAGAAGGAAAAAGAGAAAAGAAAAGGAAAAGGAAAAAAGAAAAAAAATAATAATTGGATGAAAATGAGAAAATAATTGGAATATGGTGAAATCCTCGGAAAACTTTCAGAAAATACTGGAATCGTCTGAAAATCAAATATCTCATAACAATCCCATAAATTCTCAAAAAAAGAATATTATACTGAGTATCATGGTGAAATTGGATTCAAGAAATTCAATTCTATTTTCAAATTAAAAATCCTGAAATCATCAACTGATACGGTTGGTACCGAATCCGACGGAAGTTTGATAAATTCAAAAAAATCCAAAAAATATTAAGATAGCAAATATTATTCTAGGAGATAATGTGAAAGCGGATTTTAGAAATTCATATCTATTATAAATTAAAAATCTGAGAATCGATCGGCGGCACCGGTCGATATCAGTTTTGATGATTTTGTAGAATAATTTTGAAAACTTTCAGAAAATCATGAAAAATCTAAAATATTGGAAAACAATATTTAAAACTAAAATCAATCAAATCTGACTACCAGAAATGTCAAATTGATCAGTATATTAGGATGGGGTCCCGGTTCAAATTAGAGCTGACTCCGAGTCAGCGAATCCAGATCCAAAGCAAAACAATCGCATAAACAATCATAAAACAAAAACAAATACGGAAGGTAAATCAAAAAAATATGATTAAGAATCTGAATATGTAACTAAGTCGTATTCTGAGAATGGGGTGTTACATCCATCCACCTTACAAAAATTTTGTCCTCAAAATTTCGATAAGGGGAAAATGAACACAAGAAAAAGATAGAGATGAGGATTATACAATTAAGATATGAATAACTACGGGTAGTGCTCCCAAGTCAACTGAACAATAATTAGAATATAAATATCTTCTGCACTTCCTGCCATATAAATCTTCGAACGATGCCATATAATACTGACTTGATATTATTTATCTGAGAGGCCTGAAGCTGTACTTGATGAAGAGTCTGTAATAGAATTTCGATGTGATGTATGTTAATATTACTCTGAGAATAAACTAGAATACCAAAGATAAAGAAAACCCCGATAATACTGAGCATAATCAAGAAGACTGATAATTAAAAACTCTGAATATCGGGCGTCGATCATTCTGAAAGATATAGCTAAGAATATAGAATAACCGTAGAGAAACCTGAATACTGACTTTTGAAAGATAACCTGATCGTAGATCAATTCTGAGAATACCCTAACTTAATAGAGTTGGTCAAAAGAGATCATGTAATAGCTTCATTCAGAATCCTACTGCTACATCTCTAGTCTATCCATATCTTAAATTGGTATAAAAACTATGAAAGCCAAAATAGTGAAAAATGAAAGAGAATCAGTAATCAAAGGAAGAACGATCAAGAAGAAATAGATAACTCTGTACTTGTAGTTGGATTGTATAACCAGAACTCATTTATTCTAGTTGCAAATTTCTTTACCATTAATTTTCCGTATGGACGTACTGAGGATGTGAGAGCCTAGGTTCTAATACCATCTATAATACCCCGATCCCGCGGATACGGAGACGTTACTGCGACGTATATATATAGGTCAAAAATACCCTCACATATATACACTAAGTATCAGTACAGGTAAAAATTAGAGTACGGAAGCACATGATGTATTATACATTCCAACACATGAATACAATTACAAAATTATCACAGGATGTGCAGGGTGTTTCAAGACAAGGCGAGGCCCTAAGCAAATATTCGAAAAGAACCCTTCAAGTAGTAGATTAATTTGATGTACCAAGCACACTTATTTATTATGTAAAAAGTTGATTATATTGTACATTTTTCCTTCGAAAAATTTGTTGTTCAAACCCTCATCTTTAGCTCGGGCTTGGTATCGGCAATGCAACGCCATAGGTGATGCATTGGCAGACTTAAAAACTTTTATTTAAATAATTAAATAAGGCTTACAAAGTATTTTTTGATTATTTTAAAATACTATTTATGAAATAATTACTTTGAAATAGAAATATTTATAGTTTAATTTTAAAATAGAATTATTTAAAATTAATTCTTCTTGCTTTTGAGATGCACAAAAATACTAATTAAGTCTTTATACTCTACATTTTTTAAAATTTCTTTTTCAATAGACAATATCGCTAATCTACTGAATCTTTCTTGCGACATAGTTGATCTTAAGTAAGTTTTATTAATTTTAGTTTTGAAAAACTTCTTCTGCTGAAGCAACTGTTATAGGAATTGTTAACAGAATTCTATAAGCTACAAATGCATTTGGAAAAGAAGCGATTCTCTTTAAATAATTCAATATTTCAATTGAAGATTTTATTTCTTTTCCAAAAATTTCTCTTAAAATTTTTAATTCCAAAATAAATCATTGCCATCAATATCAGAAATCTGCCATCTTTAAAAACAAGTTCAAGACTAAGACAATACTTTTTAAATTATGCTCATCTAACGATTTTTAGTTTTTCTAAATCAAATAATAATTCAAAAATATCTTCATATTTTCTGAGTTGTTCAAATATACTATTAATAGATGAAATTGCTTGATCTACTATATATAAAAATACGTAGTTCTAAACGACTCTTTCGGTGACTGAATTAGCTCATTATCAACATTCTCATCAAACTTTTATTTCTACAAATTGTTCGTTTACAACGAAATACAAGTTCTATTTCCATCTCACGTGCAATCTCTTTAGATATAATTACAGCCGATTGAAAATTATCTTCTCTATACATTTAAAAAAATGTGAGCAAACCATTTAATTGATCTATAGCAACATCCCTGAGCATATCTTAGATTGTAAATTTTTACTAATTAAATTTATAGAAAATAAAATATCATACCAAATTATCAAATATAATAAAAATTCATAATTTTCTATATCATGTGTTGCTAAAGATTCAGCTTCACTTTTAGTTTTAGGTTCTTCACTAGTTCTTACTAATTCGATTAAAGTGTCTCTAATTTGTGGAACTTGATATCTTATTACTTTAATACTTTCTACGTGACTCTCCCACCGTGTCTGTGATAACGACTTAACAGTCAAAGAAGACACATGATGTAATAAGATATTCCATCGTTTGGTTGAAGAAGAAAATAATGTGTATATATGTTGTACAACACACAAAAATGACACAACTTTGGACAAGAGTTTGTTATATCACAAATTACTAGGTTCAAATTATGGCATCCATATGGTTTATGAATGCTTTAGAATTTAGATCTAGCAATCGTTTTGTGTACCTTGTTGTTTACCTTTCATACGACCTATTTTCATATGTTTGGCCTCGAATATCATTAATATCAAGCTTAAGATTTCTAGCACATTTATAAGTTCATTAAAAAGTTCCTTTCCTAATGTATCATCTACTTTTATAAACTTCAAAAAATATTCCTCTATTTTTATCAGATTAGCTGAAATATTTATGCACCTTATTATAAGAGTCATCTGTTCTTTATGGTTCATATCTGGAGTGCAATCAAGTATAATTGAATAATATTTTGCTTCCTTAATTTTTCAGATAATTGTATTTTTTTATTTCAACTGCCAAAAATTATATCAATTCATTTTGTATTTTTGGACCTAAATAATCTTTAGTGATTTCACTGTCTTTGATACGATGAATATGTTCTTGCATTACTGGATCAAATTCAGCAATCATTCAGTTAAGCTAAAAAAATTTCATTGTTGTTTTCGTATATCATTTCATTGCTTTCTCGGAATGCCATATTGTTTTGGAAAGAGTTTTAACAACAACAATAATTCTTAATAACACATTTTTCTAATACTCTTTTTTCTTTTTAATTTGTTCTTGAATTTTTGCCATCAATTGTTTTATTCTTTAATAATCTTGTTTGTAAATTAATCCAATGATCCGTATTAGTTATATATTCATTTGATATTTCGTGACTTCTAAGTTTTGAACCAATATTTTTCCAATTTCTGTACCCTTCTTTACTTAATTGACTTATGCTAGATTTTGAATAAAACAACTTACAACAAAAGCAAAATATTTTGTCGAACTCTTTTGAATATACCAACTATTTTCTATCATATTTTTCACCGTTTGAAATTATCCGAGTATAATTATTAACAAAAATTTTCTTTCATTTTCACCAACGGGAAATTCTAAATTTTCTTCTCTAATTGGACCTCGTTCTACTAATAAATTTCTTACTTTGAATCAATCTTATCCTAGTGTCACGGATCATACAAGTTTTCTATTGAGTTATTATTACTTTCAATAATCTCTCTGTTAGGAGGATGATCATTACAAAATTATTCATCTTCATCACTTTGATTTGTTATTTCATTATGTCCCCATTCAGTTAAATTGTCTGCTTGTTCAGTTACTATATTTTCATCAGAACTAATTATTTCATTTATTTTATTATTAATAATAAACCTATCCATAGCTCACTTTTGAGACTGAATCAACTTATCTAGTCTTTTCTTTTTTGACGCTTTTGAGATCTAGATTCAAATTTCGATAAGTCATTATGCAAATAAAAAAAATTATCACCCTAGAATATTTAATAGAATCTAACAAATATATTATAGAATAATAGAACCTTACAGAATAATGAAATATCAACCCGACACAATAAGCGAAAACTCGATCCAACCCCACACTTGTCCCCGAAAATGAGTAGCCCAAGGATTGAAATTTTCCTATAAGAAAGAAATTTAATATAATTAAACAAAATCTGATTTGAGTACAAGGAGAACAAAAAATATTGGAGCAACCAGAAGCAAAATGAGACAAATAACAAATTGGGTAATGTGGGTAGCATATGAGAATTTATCAAACAGCCCCCAAACTATTATGATTTGTATAGAATTTCAGTTAAAACTAAAAGATATAGATGATCTACAAATTAATTAGTTATTATAAAATTTGCAACAAGAAATTAATAAAAAAATATTCTTAAAAAAAATTGAGATTGAATCAGGTATGCAAGACTTAGAAAAGTTATAAAGAAAGAGATGGTGATAAAATTATTATCTTTTGCAATTTAAAAGAAAAAATAAAATGAATTTCTTATCAAAGGCCCCTGGTGTACAAGCTTTAATTACTAAATATTATACAAATGCTGGAAACCTTAGTGCAAGACACATTGAACATAAATACTAAGGAGTGTTAGTCACCAGTGTGAAACTGTGAACTTTGAGATTAATTATCTTAGATAAACCCATAATAAAACAAGCAGCTTCTTGCCTGAAGGCTTATTGGCTGTGGATCAAGCTTCAAGAGACTGAGAGAGGGGCGGCCTGCCTCCGCGTAGAGAATTGAAAGCAAGAAAGAGCTCAATTTACCTCTATATGAATGGGGGATAGGGGGAGAGAAAAACTGATTATCAAAATTGGGGGGGGGGGGGTTAAAGAGAGGGGGAGAATAAATTCTTCTCTAGTGTCTTTTGATATCTTCTACTGTGTCTTTTCAACTTCAAAGGATGGACCCCATAAATGACTTAACAAGAAAAAAGAGAGGGAAAAAAATGATAACTTGCGCCCTTGCTGGATCGAACCTAAAACTATCAATGTCTCAAGTTCAAGTGATAACCACTATGCCAAATTGACTCCAATTAAATGAGCAAATAGAATTCTTTTATACACTCTTCTCTTTCTAAATACATGATATCATATGTGTAAATTTAGGCCCCTCCACTAAGTGAGGCCCTAGGCAGTTGCCTCACCTGCCTAGTGGTAGGTCCGGCCCTGAGGATGTGACCCAATATTACAAGAATATTATATCACCGATAGGCGCAAATGCGAGAATATAAAGAGATATAAAATAATGAATTGTACAAAAGGCGCTCACGAGTCACAAAGGGAAAACTCGAGAGTCGAGCAGGGGGCCTAGAAAGATAGGGCCTCAGATGGTTTGTCGATGATCCACGCTTAGCTGCGCATCTCTGATCACCAATCAGGAGAATCCACGAGCTCCAAGCTTCAAAATCTAGACATGAGGATTCAAGGGAGTCAGAAACTCCCCAACGAGTGGTGTGGTGAATGCCAAATAGCGTGCAGAGATAAGCACATGTGAATTGATAAATCTGAATCAAAAGCATGTATTGAAAACCGTGTCTTAGCACGGCATACATGAGCAGGCAGAGATAGTGAGTTTTGTCAAGCAGGAAACATACATGGTATAATATGATAAGAATAAAAGATCAGAGGAATAGAACACCAGCGGTAAGGCAGGATTTACATATAATAATAATAATAATAATAACAAAATTAGAAATCTAAAGTAAAACCCGATAAAACCGAATATGGCAAACCCAGCAGTACAAATCCAGTTTACGGCTTCATGAGATAAGTACGTCAAAGAAATAATCCAGACAAGAAAACCCTCATCTATATACCATATATCTCACGTCATCATAAACAAAGTTAATACGACCCGAATTGCAAAACATACAACGAATTATTAGTTGACATCTTTTATTATTATCACTTGTCTTACTCAGATGTTTAGGTATGTGGACAAACATCTCAGCACACATATATCCACATTTGAGTAAAGTAAGGTTGTTATTGAAAACTGATGATGAGGCCCATTAGTTATGTTTACAATGGGTTCCATGCATATCTAGAACAACGACCCAATTAACCTGACATTTAACTAGGTCTGTGCCGCGAAGCACTCATGATGAATAGATTACAATAGCCAGGATGTAAGAACTACCCCGCCCGGAAACACTTGGAGCCCACAAGTAGAACCTCAAGATTTTAGTTGCACAATATCCCTATACCATTATAAACAAAACCACAATTGAAGTCTATCAGTTTGCCCTTTACCCGGTATAAGTTGACCTTTTTATGACTTATTTGTAATTATCAATTTACGGGAATAGTAGGAGCAGGACATGATCAGTAATTCAGGAGTACAAGAGTACATGAGTACTATAGATTCAGGTTACTGTATATAATACAGATAACAGGTCACTGTATATGATACAGGATAACAGGTACAGGATTCCCGCAAATGTGATCATCACAGGTCAAGTATTAATATAACACCATGCAAGTGATAAGTGCTAAGTGATATCATAACAGGGGTGGTGTCAAGTAGTCACATAACAGGGGGTGATATCAGGTAGGTGACAAGAGGAAGCATGGTAGATGATAGCAAATCAGTGAAAGCATGTCAAGCAACACAAAAAAATAGTACCGATATAAGAGATTGGTATGAATACCAAAAAACCACGCAGTCTCAGGAAAATAGTATAAATAAGATTTCAAACTCTCCATAACCATAATAGAAGAATGGATAAACTATCAAGTAGGCAATTTAGCAAGCAACTAAACACTCAAGCGGAGCTAAGCAATGCTGGGGACAAGATCAGCAAACAGAGTTTTATCACCAAAGAGCCAGTAGAACTTATAAACGACTCGGTTTAGGATGCGAGTCTAAAATCTGGAAGAATTCTTCTAAGGCATGTTTAGTGGTAAAACGCTGAGCGCTAAACTGCCTTTCAAGGCGTAGCTAGACGTTAAGCTCGAAGGCTAAGCAAACAAGTGTATAATTAGATTGTGCCTGACGAGGCTAAGCAATTAAGCTCAGCTCGTAGACACACGGTATAGCTATTAAAACCTAGGGGTTTAAGAAAAGCGGGAGCGTAGTAAGTCATACCCGACGAGGTGTCCAATAAGCTAATTACACAGTCACACGGTTTAGCTAGGCTCTCGACGAAGCTAGAAAGCCCAGAGAGTTTAGCCTAAAAGCTAATATAGAACCGCATAGTGGTTAAGCTCGGAGTCTATGGAGTACCTGCGCAAGCGTTAGTACCATACATGCATAAGTATGATGTCATCTATACTTTACAACCATTGCAGTACATCAGTCCGATATAAGTCATGACATGTCCACAGAATACAACACACCAATTCCCATAAAATCACACCGGCCAGATACAAATTACAATATAATACCAAATCAAATACAATCCCAATAATGTGAGGAAAACCACTTGCCTAAAGCACAAATCCAAAAACTCTGCGCCCGAGCTCCCAAGCAAGGAAATACCTGACGCGAGAGAAGGAGAGGGGGTTTGGCCCCATGGTGGCTGCTAGCCCTTGATCGGGGAGGAAAACCGGTACTTGAAAATGTGTGTTTATGAAATCAATAAAAAAAATATGTGTGCTAATGTTCCCTCTATACTTTCGTTATAGCATTGGCTCAATAGGTCACTTTCACAAGGACGGGAGGCGATAGAAGCATGAAGAGTCCAATCAGGTCTTATGTTAACAAGTTCATCTTGTTAAAGAATGAGAAAACGAAAAGAAAAAGAATTCAGAAGTGATAGGTATAGGAGGTGATGAAAATGACAATGTAAAAAAAAATAAAAAATGGTTGTAAATCAGTGGAAGAAACAAGGTAAAACAAGAAGATGGAATTGAAATAGAAAGTGGAGTGATTTAGAAAGTGATTTAAAAACAAAATAAAAGAAAAGAATAAGTAGAAGAAATAGGAAATGAAAACAACATGAATAAAAAATGGTATTTTAATGTTGAAGAAAAAGTTTGAAAATAAAATAAAAAAAGAAAAAGATTCATGACAACTAAATATTAAATGCTCCACTAATCATGTTAACCTCTTAGTGATAATCGTCTCACATGGATCCTTAGCCATCACTAGTCCTTGGCTTCAAGAGACAATACAAAGCATGGCTTACAAGATGGTTCCTCACATTCAAAACTTGCATCAAGAGTAAGCTAATACAAATCTTAGATCATTAAAATCATTAGAAGCAAATATGAAATAATAGAGAGTTAGCTTGGTTAATAAGTTAGCAAGTTAGTTGTTAGAATCCATCATCATGAGCCATCAATGGCTCTTGCAAGATCAAGGCATTGTAGAGGCTATTAGATTCATATGGATTATCAAGAAAAGGTTAAATGATTAGTGGTTAGTAGTTAGATTATCATGAAATGAAAGTTAGCTAGTCATGTTAGATGTTAGAGAAGAAACCATTGAAGAAAGGAGAAAGATTGTATAGATTGTCACCGTCTATTACATCAATATCTCTTTTTCTCTCTCTGAATCTCTTTGCCCTAATACATGAATTTAAAAGAGAAAACAAAATACAATAGAAAGAAGAAGAACACCTATGCTACACGACACTAATGGAGGAGAAAACCTAGCTACTACTCTCCCTTTTTGTTTCTGGTCCAAGACTGTAGTATTTAAGCAAAAGAAGTGTCAAGAAGGCGAGATGAGGCCACGCGTCGAAGATCGATGCGTGGGCCCACAATAGGGCCGCGGAAACGCAGATTTTGCCGCATTTTCACGGCAATCCAGGGACCGAAGTTGATTGTAAAAATCAAAGAGTTAAGAGATTTACCGTGTAGTTTCGGGCTAATGGGTCGTGTCCACGAGGAGGAATGCGATGAAAGCTTTTCGGTATTTTATTTAGTAACAAAGAATTGTGCTCGTTTTTTTAATTGAAAAGAGAATGGAAAGAAGGGAGATGATTAAAAGAGAAATTGCAACTTGGAGAAGGCTTTGGAAAAGATGAATTTTGTATAAAGTTTAAAAAGTGATTTGTTATTTTTAATGAAGAAGAAAATCTGGGCTCACTACCTCACTACTCAATGATATGTTCTTCTATTGAAATCATTAGTGCCTCAACTTGATCATAAGCAAAAACTTAAGATTGCTTTTAGAAAGGTTTAAGCAAAGCACATAAGATGTTTGGAAAAATTAATTCTTTTCTTTAAGAAATCGTCTTGAATTGAATGTTAAATCATCAAGAGGTTCAAGCATGAGATAAAAATAAGTTCAAGAGATGTTTTTTAAAAGAAGTAGAAGTTTAAAAATCCAAACCCATCCTCATGTACCTTCAAGAACACTTTCAAAGAAGAAAGGCTTTAGTTTAGGCATTCAAATGATTCATTGGGTCTTTTCCATGAAAACCATTCAAAAAGAAGATGGATCAGAGAGAGGAGTAATAGTGAGCCTAGAAAATCGATTTAGCTACTCATGAAAGACAAAGAATAGTGCAAGTAAATAACGCAAGACATACCGTAAAAGGAGTAGAAGAAAATGTTGCTCGATTCTTGTATTGATGTCACTTCAATCTTCAAGTTACAAGCACTCAATTCCTCTCTCTCACAGGTATTTGTACCGAACTACAAATTGCAAAACAAAAATACAACTTTATACTATCTAACAAAGAGCCTAAACCTTAAAGTATAAACAAAAATTCTAATCCTAGTCTTCACTCCTTTCTTTTCTGTTGAAACTGGTATTTGTACGGAAAAACCAGAGGGGGATCATAGGAAGATTAGGGAAGCAAACGCTCCCCCAACCACCATAACAAAATAGCGAAAACACGGCTAGGGCCGCATTTTCGCTACCCTGGTGTGGCCAGATGGCCACACCCAAGTGGTGGGTGCTTCTGGTTGATGATTCTCCCATATCTTCTACTGGTTTTCTCGTTTTTGCTCCAGGATTTGACGAAACAGCCTTTGATTCTTGGCTTCAACCGCTTGATTTGGGAGGATTCTTTTCAACAAGTTTCAACCTCTCTGATATGCCAAGATTTTGCCTGATTCCTTGATTTCGAATTTATTCTGAATTAAATTAGAATTTGGTGGGCTTTTGGGTTTGTTTCTCTTTCCTTTCTTTTAGCAATTGGGCCTACATTTAACAAAGAAGAAGAGGACTTATTAATAGGATTTATTAGCTAAAAAGTATGGTAAGGTGATAATGTATATGCAATATATGTGACTGATCACACCCCCACACTTATCTTTTGCTCGCCCTCGAGCAAAACATCAGACTAATTCTAATCAATTATTAGACCACTTTCGTAGATTACTCGATTGCACTGAGTATGTAAAACAAGCCGTTAAACCTCTAGGTTACCCCTAAAGGACGAGTTTTATCTCGTGAGGGTTTCAGTGGATTGCACCCACAAAATCCATAAAAAAATGTTAGTATTTTTGAAAAGTATTTTTAAAGGAGAAAATATTTGAAGTATATTTGTAAGGCTTTAAGTAATCTATAAATTATAGGAATATCAAATTTTTCATTCCGAAACTCAGTCTCTATTCAAAAACATGTCATCAATCAAAGTAAAGAGTCAAATTGTACTTCTCATCTAGTCTATTAATTTACCCTGAGTCGTATGCACCATCGTGATTGTGAAGTCGACAAGGGTTATTTAATATAACCCCTATACCTTATTTATATTTATTTTTTGGTGAAATTTATTCCTCAATTTCATTAGGCTTTCTAATCTGCCCATGTAACGAGCCTTTAGTCAGTGACACCCAAACCGGACAGTTTTAGGGCACCAGGTGAGAAAACACCCCTAAGCACTTAAACACTCGAACAGATAAGGCCACGAAACCAAGGTTTTTATTTATAAAATGTACACCTTTTAAGCGTGAATACTTATACTTCATGAGGCACAAATACCCAGCTTAATCAGAGGATTTATATATATATATATATTTTCAAACTTATCTAATTATCTTTTGCATAAATACCAAGGCTTGCTTAGGCCAAAGCACTTAGCTAATCAATAATTAGATTTGTTTATTATTATTATTTTTTCATACATATATTTTTTTTACAAGGCATAAGAGTCTTTGTTTTTAAACCCTAAGTGTGTAAGTGTATTTAGTGTGTATATTTCATCAAGGTAAATATCAAGACTAAATTATTTTCACAAATTTTCTTCCCAACCCTAAAAATCAAATAAGTCATCTGACTTTGACCAAGTATAAGAAATCCTAATTATGATTTTCCTATTCCTTAAAATTGACTTAATTTCTTACAAAAAATATATCAAAATATTGTTCTAACCTTTCAAAAAGTTCTTTTTAATATATTTTCCTTTTTTTTGTTATATAGTCATGTTAGAACCCTCCCCTACACTTATCTCAAGCTTTGTCCCCAATGTATGAAAAAAATATATATATGCATGAAATAAAATGGAAAAGAGGAAAGCTACCGATACACTGGGTCAAAAAGACCCATAGCCGTTTCATTTACCGGCACCGATTCCAAGAAAGGTTTAAGGCGTTGACCATTTACCTTAAAATCATTTTCATTCTTGGTGTCACTGATCTCAACTGCACCTTGTGGAAACACGGTTTTTACAACGAATGGCCCAGTCCATCTTGATTTTAATTTTTCTAGAAAGAGATGAAGCCTAGAATTATAGAATAAGACTTTTTGTCAGGGACAAAGGTTTTTCTTATGATGTGTTTATCATGAAAAATCTTAACTCTATCTTTAGTGATCCTAGCATTTTCATAGGCCTCATTTCTTAACTCCTATAATTCGGAAATTTGTAACTTCCGAAGGTCACCGGCCTTAGTCAAGTCAAAATTCAACTGCTTGATTGTCCATAAGGCCCGGTGCTCTGACTCAACGGGCAGATGACAAGCTTTACCATAGACTAACCTATAAGGAGACATTCCTAGAATCGTCTTGAAAACGGTACTGTAGGCCCATAGGGCATCTGCAAGTTTGATGGACCAATTTTTTCGATTTTGATTCACAGTTTTCTCCAAGATAAGCTTGACTTGTCTATTGGAAACCTAAGCCTGCCCACTGGTTTGAGGATGATAAGGTGTGGACAACTTGTGAGTTATGACATACTGATCGTACACATATTTTGTATTTTTTTCATTACACTCTTACATTTATCGTGTAATAAATCTGCTAATTTCTTTATCTTAAATGTCTATTTTGTAGAAGATAATAATGAAGAGAAAGAGGATTAAACCAAATAAATACCAGTTAAAATCAGATTTAACTGGATCTATTTGGTTAGCTGAGGATGATCCCAGATCTAGTTAGAACAAATCAAGGATTGGGCAAATGTTCAGCTGAAGATCAGAGCAAATCAGAAAGATAACACCAAATGGAAACCAATTCTATAAATCCATTTTAGTTAGCTAAAGATCAATCGAGGATAATATCAAATACAGAGAGATAAATGGATAGAGAGAAGATCAATGGATGAGATGAAGCAAGTTTGACTCAGATTTTGACTGGATACATTTCAGCATTTGAATCATAACTTTCATTACCGAATCTCCAATCTGATGATTCAAGATGATCGAGAAAGAGGACTTACAGAGCTACAACTCTTATGTTGATCATTATTTCTAATTCTATCATTTGATAAGTGATATTTAGCAATCAAAACACTAACAAACTGCAGATCAGAACTGAATATCCACATCAAATCAAGTTTGGAGATAAAGGAGGACTCAAATTTAGAAATAGCCAGCTTTTCCTATCTTCATACTCCTCTAACTTCTGCATTTCTTCTATAAATACCTGCAATCTCAAAGGTAAGAAGGGGGAGCACCATCTCAGAGAGAGAGCTTTAGTTTAGGTTTTTCTTTTCTTCTTCAATGTAATTTTTATTTTCTTTATTTTATTTTATTTTTAGGCTAGAGAGAGTTACATAATCAAAAGAGAAGAAGAGTTATTGTAGAGTGACACTATTGTAATTTTTTCTTCAAGAAGCTTATATTGAAGGTGACAATCAATGGAGGTTTCCCACTTTTCTTCGTTGTGCTCAATCTCGCCGAAGCCTTTCTTTCCTTTATTCTTTTCTACTACTTTGCTTTATTCGATATTAATGTAAATTTCATTTATGGTTAAACAGTAGAGGTAAATATTCTTCTTTTATTTCTTTTTATTTCTAATCTTTGCATCACACTTTTCTTTCTCTTTTTGGTTCCTCTCTTTTATAGATAAAACAACAACGATACCATCATCTCTTCATCTATCATCTTCTTCTTAACTTAACTTAACATTTTTATTTTCTAAACTGAGAAGATAAGTATTAACTAATTTTGGTAATTTAAAAGAAAAAACTTACATAACGCTTCCATCGCTGTCCCTCCCTGTAGATCACGACCCGTTAGCCCTAGGCTGCACGGTAGAATTGAGGACCTAGCACTGTTCTAAATTTTTGTATTTTTTTTTTGTGCAGGTTTGGCTCGATCAAAATTTTGGTAGACCTTTGACCTAGACCTTTGACCTAGACGACTCCTAACTGGTTAGACTGTCCATAGGAGGTATAATGCAGACTTTGACCACAAGCTAATCAGCCAGGTCAGGGCAAGATTGGTGGGAGGTTATCCGTCAAAGACGTTCCTTAATTAAGTAACCACCAACCTTCGGGCTTTCGACCCTTAATCCCCTTCCTAGACACTGATTTGGCAGGAGTCAAATTCCAACACCTTTCCCCCTTAGGATAATCTCCTAATTGAGTCCGAGATGCCCCTAGGGCCAACGTCTACTCATTTTTAGTTAGGTTTGGGTTAGTGAGTGAGGAAATTGTTTGTAGGCTAAGGGAGGGTAATGACTTCCCCACCTTATCTTGTTTATAGGACAAGCCCTCAGATAATTTAGTGCAGTGTACAAGAAAAGCAACACTTAAGCAATGTAAACAATCCAAAAGTGTTCTTATACTAGATGCTATGCACACGTACCTTTGCTCCAGCACTCTTCAACAGTAAATAGAAAATGTAATAAAATAGACATGTACCTAAATGTAAAGTCTAAATCATTTTAGCATTTACAATCATCATTTTACTGTTGAGATTAGAAAGTAAATACAGTGAATCAAACAAGGAAATAAATGCTACAGATATTTAAATTGCGCAATTCAGCCAACCTGCAGAAAATACAAGTTAGTAATTCACTCAGTTTACCACAGGACTGTAGCAAATCTAAGGGGTTCTTGGCTCTGCTTTCTTGAGCAGAGTCTAAGGCCACTTATGTGTCCACTGCAGCAAGAATTCCTTGTTGTTAAATCTGTACAAAAAACAAAGAAGAAAGTTAACCAAAAATGTAAACTTTAAAGAGAATTACTTACTGTCCCTCCTCGGCAACGGTGCCAAAATTTTGATCGAGCCAAACTTGAATAAAAAAAATACAGAAATTTAGAATAGTGCTAGGTCCTCAATTCTACCGTGTAGCCTAGGGCTAACGGGTCGTGATCCACAGGGTGGGACAGCGATGGAAGCGTTATGTAAGTTTTTTCTTTTAATTTATCAAAATTAGTTAATACTTATCTTCTCAGTTTAGAAAATAAAAATGTTAAGTTAAGTTAAGAAGAAGATGATAGATGAAGAGATTATGGTATCGTTGTTGTTTTACCTATAAAAGAAAGGAACCAAAAAGAGATAAAGAAAAGTGTGATGCAAAGATTATAAATAAAAAGAAATAAAAGAAGAATATTTATCTCTACTATTGAACTGTAAATGAAATTTACCTTAATATCGAGTAAAGCAAAGTAGTAGAAAAGAATAAAGGAAAGAAAGGCTTCGGCGAGATTGAGCACAACGAAGAAAAGTGGGAAATCTCCATTGATTGTCACATTCAATATAAGCTTCTTGAAAAAAAGATTTCAATAGTGTCACTCTACAATAACTCCTCTTTTCTTTTGATTATGTAACTCTCTCTAGCCTAAAAATAAACTAAAATAAAGAAAATAAAAATTACATTGAAGAAGAAAAGAAAAACCTAAACTAAAGCTCTCTCTCTGAGATGGTGCTCCCCCTTCTTGCCTTTGAGATTGCAGGTATTTATAGAAGAAATGCAGAGGTTAGAGGAGTATGAAGATAGGAAAAGCTGGCTATTTCTGAATTTGAGTCCTCCTTATCTCCAAACTTGATTTGATGTGGATATTCAGTTCTGATCTGCTGTTTATTAGCATTTTGATTACTAAATATCACTTATTAAATGAAAGAATTAGAAATAGGTATCAACATAAAGTTGTAGCTCTATAAGTCCTCTTTCTGGATCATCTTGAATCATCAGATTTGAGATTCGGTAGCGACAGTTATGATTCAAATACTGAAATGTATCCAGACAGAATCTGAGTCAAACTTGCTTCATCTCATCCGTTGATCTTCTCTCTATCCATTTATCTCTCTGTATTTGATATTATCCTCGAATGGTCTTAAACTAACCAGAATGGATTTATAGAAATTTGAATTTTACTGGTTTCCATTTGGTGTTATCTTCTGATTTGCTCTGATCTTCAGCTGAATATTTGCCCAATCCTTGATTTGTTCTAACTAGATCTGGGATCATCGTCAGCTAACCAAATAGATCCAGTTAAATCTGATTTTAACTGGTATTTATTTGGTTTAATCCTCTTTCTCTTCATTATTATCTTCTACAAAATAGACATTTAAGACAAAGAAATTAGCAGATTTATTACACGATAAATGTAGGAGTGTAATGAAAAAAATGCAAAATATGTGTATGATCACACCCCACACCTATCATTTGCTCGTCCTCGAGCAAAATAACAAAACTAAATCAAAAATTATTAGACCACTTTCACAGGTTACGCGATTGCACTGAGCTTGTGCAACAAGCCGTTAAACCTCTAGGTTACCCCTAGAGGACGAGTTTTGTCTCGTGAGGATTTTCAGTGGATTGCACCTACAAAATCCATGATGAAAAATAAATAAAGCGTTAGTATTTTTGAAAATGCATTTTGAAAGGAAAAATATTTGAAGTATTAATGTAAAATTTCAAATAATCTATAAGTCATAGGATTATCAAAACATAGTCATTCCTAAACTTAGTCTTTATTCAAAAACTTGTTTTCAATCAAGGTAAAGATTATAATTGTATTTCTCATCTAGTCCATTATTTTACCCTAAGTCATATGCATTTTGTGACCGTGAAAATTTGGCGCAGGATTCATCAACTCTAACTCTTATGCCTTATTATTTTCCTTTCTTTTTTTTCTTTTTTTAATTTATGGCGGTAATATCTCTTAGCTCTATTAGGCTTTCTAATTCGCCCATGTAACGAGCTTTAGTCGGTGACTCCCAAACCAGACGGTTTTAGGGCACCGGGTGAGAAAGCACCCCAAGGACTTAGGACTCGAGCAAACGAGGCCACAAAACTAAGGATTTTTATTTATATGAACCACTTTAGACGTGAATATTTATGCTTTATAAGGCACAAATCCCCAGCTTAATCAGAGGATTTTTTTTGATATATGTATATATTTTTTATATAAGACATAAGAATCTTGTTGGCCCAAAGGCCTTCCACCCTAGTTTTGATGATGATCAACTCATGAAGTTATGTTTACTAATGATCTTATGTTTAATTAGTGACAGATTCATTATCAGGATCTTAGTAGGTGCATAGCTCAACAAAGGATAAAATGTCAAGATTTGGAGCTTGCACGGTGTGATCCAAGGAGCTTTTGGATCAAGCTTGGACCAAGTCAAGAAGATGAGAAGACTTCAAGTGAAGACTTCAAGAAGATGAAGACTTGTGTCTAGGTAAAAGATTTTGTTTTTGTTTTTAGATAAAATGTAAAGGATATATAGTTGGTGGATTGCTCAAGTATACCATGCACACACACTCTTGATAGAATTGTTTTCATAAAAGATTTTTTTTTGTTTAGAAAAGATTTTTCGTTTTTATACAAGTTTGGCTTTTGGTGTTTCTCATATACTTTATCTTTTAACCAAAACCATATTTAGAGCTTAATGTCAAAAACTTAGATATTTCATCTTATTTGTGTAGTGGATCATATCCATACACACTATGCTTTAATGAGTTCAAAATATCTAGTTTTTATTTAAAGATGTTTTGGAAAAACAAAGTTTAGAAAACATGTTTTGGAAAATACAGTTTTTATCATGAGCTAAATATTTTCAAGTTACAAAAATAGTCCAATCTTTTATAACATGCCTTGATTTTGTGCAATCATGTTTGTTTATCAAAGTATATTGGTTAAACTATTTTTGTAGATTTTTAAGCATTTTATGGGATTTTATTTGAGCCAAAAAGACCAACTTTTTAATCCCAGAAAACTGTTTCAGGCTTCGTATAAGTCGACTTGTGACCTTTAATAGTCGACTAATACAGGAGTCGGCCGACCGGACCGGTCGACCGACGTGCACAAACGTGCACTCCTATGTGTACTGGAGGACGGCCGACCGTGCCGGTCGACCGCTCCAGAGAGCAGTGCTCTCTGGAAAGTTCGGCCGACCGCACCGGTCGACCGACAGAGAGTTAGACTCTCAGCTCTAGTGGGTCGGTCGACCAGGCGGTCGACCGTGGCTCCAACGGTCAGAAATCCGACCGTTGGCGGTCGACCACACCGGTCGACCGGCAGTTCTGACAGACCCCAACAGCTAGTTTTCTGGCAGCCTATAAATTGGGGGTTTTGTCATTGTTTGTAAGAAGATTTTGGAGACCTTTAGAGCCAGTTTTTCCTATTCTTTCAGAAGAATTTTTCTCCACAAAATAGAGAGCAAATACTTCCAATCTAAAGGGAGTTTTATTTAGAGTGTGTTTAAAAGAGATTCCTTGAGTTTTCCTCCACCATTCTCTTCCTTGTTTTTCTCATAATCACTTGAGCTATCCATTGCCTTATCTATCCATAGGATTGTGTTGTGAAAGTTTGTAATTGGTGATCAAAGTATTGTAGATCACCAAAGATCTTTTCTTTGTTCTTTGAGGAGACGGGCAAGTGTGCTCGTGATTGTTTGGGTCCTAGTGAGGACTCAGTTGTTTCAGGTTCGGGTGCGAACTCATTGTTTGAGGTGCGGCCTCGGCGAGCCGGTGGGCTTGCGATGTGTACGGGACTAGAGAGTCTGAGGGCTTGTAGGTGTTGCGGCACCGAGGAGAGATCCAGTGGGATCTTGCATAGTGGAAATCCTTCGTGTGTCGAAGGCGGGGATGTAGAGCAAGTGTGCTCGAACCTCGAAACATACCCTTGTGTTTGCGATTGCTCACTCTCTCTCTCTCTCTTTGTCTCTTTTATATCTTGCATACTTTTATTGTGCTCATCTTTATATGCTAGATATTCATTTGTGCTCATATTGATATACTTGCTTGGGATTGTTGTTAACACTTGTATTCAACCAAGAGAGCCAACGTGGCACCTCAACCCATTCATGGGGAATCTAGAGGAGTTTGTCCAGAGACCTTCACGGGGAATTCGGCAACACTCTTGTGTTATACATAGTGTTTAGTGTAAAAGTTTAATTAGGTCATAATTGTCTTTTAGCTTCCGCATTATTTGCATCATTAGGCATTAAGTGACCATTAGATTAGCCTTCACCTATTCACCCCCCCTCTAGGTGAAACCTTCAATTGGTATCAGAGCATGGTACTCTGATTTGGTCTAACAACCTAGAGTTAAAGATCCTCATTTTTAGGCTAATCACAATATTTTTGTACACGCACCATGGACTTCATGTCACCACCCATGTTTGACATTGTTAACATCCATATATGGAAGGTGAAGATGTCCTTGTACCTCAAAGCCCTAGGTTTTCATGTATATCTTGCCACTACTAATGATGCATATTGTTTAAATGGTAAGAATATTGAGGCTAATACAAAAGCCCTTCATGCCTTAAAGTCAACCCTAAATGATGATTATTTATCTAGGGTTTCTAACTTTGATTTGGCTTTTGTAGTGTGGAACACCCTCCTCTCCCTTGGTGAAAAAGATCAATACTATGCGGGGAGCGATTCGGACGTTAGAAGCGACATCTCCAATGTGTGCTACATGGTCCAAGGGGATAACCCCCTTGAGATAAACTCCGAATCCCATGATGAGGACATGTCATATGATGAGCTCACTTCATTTTGTCAAACAATTCTTGAAAAATATGACATGCTTAAGAAAGAAAATAAAAATTTGAAAAAGAACATTGTTTTCATGCATAAAGAACATGACTCATTTAGAAGTAACATTGCATGCTTAGAAATAGAAAATAAAAATTTGAAAAAGGATTTTGATTGCATGCTTAAAGAAAAAGATTCATTAGCAAATAAGATTGCATGCTTAGAAAAGGAAAAGGAAGATTTGAAAAATGAGAATGTTTCCTTGTTTTCAAAATTGAATGATTTGTGTGAAGGAAACAATACCTTGAAAGATAAAATTATTTTGGTGAAAAAACAAAAAGAATTATTTTACAAGAAAATAATTCTTTAAAAGGAAAAATTTTGGAAAAAGAAAAAGAAAAAGAAAAAGTTTTTAAAAAGAAGAAAAATGACTCTATATCTCACATATCTTTACATGCCACCATTGATGATAGTGAGATTACTCTTTTGAAAAATAAAATAGATTGTTTGAGTTCAACTTTGAACTCGTGTGCATTTAACCATACTAGGTTGGAGTCCTTGTTTGCAAAGAAACAAACTCCACACATTCATGCACAACATCATCATTATGCTTATGTTGCACGTCATGATCACAATCACACTCATAAGCATACTAAGGTGTACGTATGTACACATTGTGGCCGCAAAGGCCATTTAGCAAAGTTTTGTTTTGATAAGATATATCATGTAAATTTTGCTAATAAGAAAAATGTTTGGGTTCCTTACAAGACTAACCCAAAAGGACCCAAGAAAATATGGGTACCAAAACCCCCACCATTTGCTTTTGATGTAGGTGAGGGCTCTCACAAAATGTGAGAGAATTGGTGCCTTGGTAGTGGATGCAATGGACTTGATGGACACATATATAGATGCATCGCTATCAAGGAGCTTTGGTGGGACAACCACCATGTTAGGAGCTATGGAGTTGGTAACAATTTCTAAACTCCTATTTTATTTATGTACATGCTTATTCATTTGATATCATATAGCATGTTCATGTTTTATGATTTATTGTGCTTCATGTGGTGTGAACTTGTTTAGATGTAGTATTTGTCAAAACTTGGATTTATACATGTACAAATAGTGAGAACAAATTGATTCATATATGTTTGCACTTCATGCTCATTTGTACCCACTATATGCATATGTATAGACTAGTTTTGATGATTCTCTTTTATACATGTTTTTACCTTATTTTTATGCTTTACTTCATGTATATGTATTTTTTAATTCAAATCTAATAAATATACATGTATACCCGTGAGTCTCTTGCCTTCATGCAAATTATTTAATAGACTCTTTTATGTTTGGGATATGTATGTGTATTGTTAGTTTTGGATAAATCATACATATACCATGAAGATTAGTGTTTTTATAAAAAATGATTTTTGATGATTTGTTTGATAAAATTGGATTCTTGATCATTTGAGCCTCAATGTCTATTTTCATGAAAATGCTATTTACATGACTTTTGACCACACACACTTTATTTATTTTGTCATGACTTAGTTTCATGGACATATTTTTGTGCTTTATAGACTATGAGTGTAAATTGTGTGTATTTAGTTTTGTTTCATGAAAAACATATGATTTATTGTATTTTGAAGGATCTTTAACTAGTTTTTCAAAAAATAACTTTAACTAGTTAATTATTCTTCTTTTGGTAGTGATTTTCAATGCTAAAATATTTTCAAATCTATTTTGAAAACCCCTACCATCTATGGGCGGATGGATGGGCGATTATGCCTTGTATGCTTCATTGAAAATCTTTTACCTTTTGCATATGAAGGGATGGTAGGTTATGAGTTATACACTTGATCTTATTGTTATGTCTATTGGTATCTTTGAATCGTTTCAATTGGTATCAATATGAACTTATTTTGTATATACTCATATTTTGTTTTATTATATATGTATGTATCAATTTCAATTGGTATACTCATTTCATACATATATATATGATTTTCATGTGCTTAACTTACAATTGGCTCACATTTACAAAAGCACAAAGTTTATGATGAAAAATAAAAATTTTGGATCATTATGTTTACCATTGATATCAAAATGCTTCAACTTCATATTTGTTAAATGTGAATTGGTATCAATATGTTTTTACAATAATGATTATTTTCTATTTGGTATCTTAAAAATTTGTTTGTTTTTACAAAAGCTCTGATACCTTTAAAAATTTTGTTTAAGAAAAATTAATAAAAAAACATTTTGTTGATATGTTTGATTTGACCCCTTATTGATCTCTTTGTTTATGACAAAAAGGGGAGAAAAATTTATTTGATTTGATTTCACTTTGAACCCTTTGTTGATGAATGACAAAAAGGGGGAGAAGAATTTGAGATTTATATGCATGTTTTCATTGCTTAAGGGGGAGAAGTTTTGTTTTCCTTGTTATTTATGCATATATGTTTTTGTATTGCAAATAGGAGAAAAAGATTTTAATTTATGCTTGTTGCATGTTTTATCTCCATACTTGCATACATGTTTATGTGCCTCATTGCATATTTATTCTGTTTATTTGAGATGCATGAGTTAAGGGGGAGCTTCTTTGAAGCTTTACTTTAATCCATGCATATATAACCTCATGAGTTTTGTCATCATCAAAAAGGGGGAGATTGTTGGCCCAAAGGCCTTCCACCCTAGTTTTGATGATGATCAACTCATGAAGTTATGTTTACTAATGATCTTGTGTTTAATTAGTGACAGATTCATTATCAAGATCTTAGTAGGTGCATAGCTCAACAAAGGATAAAATGTCAAGATTTGGAGCTTGCACGGTGTGATCCAAGGAGCTTTTGGATCAAGCTTGGACCAAGTCAAGAAGATGAGAAGACTTCAAGTGAAGACTTCAAGAAGATGAAGACTTGTGTCTAGGTATAAGATTTTGTTTTTGTTTTTAGATAAAATGTAAAGGATAGATAGTTGGTGGATTGCTCAAGTATACCATGCACACACACTCTTGATAGAATTGTTTCCATAAAAGATTTTTTTTGTTTAGAAAAGATTTTTCGTTTTTATACAAGTTTGGCTTTTGGTGTTTCTCATATACTTTATCTTTTAACCAAAACCATATTTAGAGCTTAATGCCAAAAACTTAGATATTTTATCTTATTTGTGTAGTGGATCATATCCATACACACTATGCTTTAATGAGTTCAAAATATCTAGTTTTTATTTAAAGATGTTTTGGAAAAACAAAGTTTAGAAAACATGTTTTGGAAAATACAGTTTTTATCATGAGCTAAATATTTTCAAGTTACAAAAATAGTCCAATCTTTTATAACATGCCTTGATTTTGTGCAAGCATGTTTGTTTATCAAAGTATATTGGTTAAACTATTTTTGTAGATTTTTAAGCATTTTATGGGATTTTATTTGAGCCAAAAAGACCAACTTTTTAATCCCAGAAAACTGTTTCAGGCTTCGTATAAGTCGACTTGTGACCTTTAATAGTCGACTAATACAGGAGTCGGCCGACCGGACCGGTCGACCGACGTGCACAAACGTGCACGCCTATGTGTACTGGAGGATGGCCGACCGTGCCGGTCGACCGCTCCAGAGAGCAGTCCTCTCTGGAAAGTTCGGCCGACCGCACCGGTCGACCGACAGAGAGTTAGACTCTCAGCTCTAGTGGGTCGGTCGACCCAGGCGGTCGACCGTGGCTCCAACGGTCAGAAATCCGACCGTTGGCGGTCGACCACACCGGTCGACCGGCAGTTCTGACAGACCCCAACGGCTAGTTTTCTGGCAGCCTATAAATTGGGGGTTTTGTCATTGTTTTGTAAGAAGATTTTGGAGACCTTTAGAGCCAGTTTTCATATTCTTTCAGAAGAGTTTTTCTCCACAAAATAGAGAGCAAATACTTCCAATCTAAAGGGAGTTTTATTTAGAGTGTGTTTAAAAGAGATTCCTTGAGTTTTCCTCCACCATTCTCTTCCTTGTTTTTCTAACAATCACTTGAGCTATCCGTTGCCTTATCTATCCATAGGATTGTGTTGTGAGAGTTTGTAATTGGTGATCAAAGTATTGTAGATCACCAAAGATCTTTTCTTTATTCTTTGAGGAGACGGGCAAGTGTGCTCGTGATTGTTTGGGTCCTAGTGAGGACTCGGTTGTTTCGGGTTCGGGTGCGAACTCATTGTTTGAGGTGTGGCCTCGGCGAGCCGGTGGGCTTGCGATGTGTACGGGACTAGAGAGTCCGAGGGCTTGTAGGTGTTGCAGCACCGAGGAGAGATCCAGTGGGATCTTGCATAGTGGAAATCTTTCGTGTGTCGAAGGCGGGGATGTAGAGCAAGTGTGCTCGAACCTCGAAACATACCCTTGTGTTTGCGATTGCTCACTCTCTCTCTCTCTCTTTGTCTCTTTTATATCTTGCATACTTTTATTGTGCTCATCTTTATATGCTAGATATTCATTTGTGCTCATATTGATATACTTGCTTGGGATTGTTGCTAACACTTGTATTCAACCAAGAGAGCCAACGTGACACCATTCAAGGGGAATCTAGAGGAGTTTGTCCAGAGCCCTTCACGGGGAATTCGGCAACACTCTTGTGTTATACATAGTGTTTAGTGTAAAAGTTTAATTAGGTCATAATTGTTTTTTAGCTTCCGCATTATTTGCATCATTAGGCATTAAGTGACCATTAGATTAGCCTTCACCTATTCACCCCCCCTCTAGGTGAAACCTTCAAATCTTTGTTTTAGAACCCTAAGTGTGTAAGTGTATAAGTATGCATATTTCATCAAGGTAAAAATTAAGACTAAATTACTTTTTCAATTTTTCTTTCTAACCTCAAAATCAAACAAATAATTTTATTTTGACCAAGTATAAGAAATCCTAATTATGATCCTCTTATTCCTTAAAATTAACTTAATTTTTTACAAAAATAAGTCAAAGTATTATTCTACTTTTCAAAAAGTTTTAGAGAAACTTTTTTTTTTGGGTTTTAAAGAAAGATTTTTTTTTAGATTAGTGAAGTTAGCATGTTAGTAAATCCTCCCCCACACTTAACTCATGCATTGTCCTCAATGTATGAATGAAATGCAATAATACATGAAAAAAGAGAAAGGGAAGGAAAATTGTCATCTCAAGGTGGTGGTTCTGGTGGTGGTCTTATTGGGCCAAGCGTTTCTACCCAATCTAGATACTATGGATTTTCATGGAACCCACCTTTCATCACCTCTTTCTTATTAACATTTTTATAATCCCCAATATGAATAGGATCATGCAAGATCCTAGCATGAATTTTTCCCAGTTGTATGACCAGTCTTGGGATATCATCACAGAGTCATATTGATCTAAACCTTGGTCCAACAATGGAATGTGATTTTATGGAATGGATGATTTGGGCTCAACAATGAAGGGAATAGAAACTAATATTGACTCGGGAATAAAACTCAAATCAAGTTTAGGTTTGAAAGTCGAAGTTGGTTCATGGATTTGGTCCAAATCATAGAACTCAAGTTCACATTTATTTTCCAACAATGAAATATGACTATCCAATATAGTTGGTTCATGTTCAAGCTCTACAGGGATAGGAATCAGTGTTGGCTTTAGAATTAAATCCGAATCGGGTAAGGATCCGGAGTCAACATAGATTCAAAAAGTGGAACTGAATCACAATATTGAGAATCGGTATCACATTCATCTTCAAGTTCAATCTCATTGAAATAAAAACTTGCCAATTTATCAATGGGTTGATATTGGTCAAGTTCAAAATTTTGTGGCGAAATTGAATCTTGGTTAAAATCGTCAAGATGCCATGATTCTTCGTCAATATGGCTAAGAGAATCAGGAGTGGTCGAAAATGTTTTAGGTAGAGTTTCCTCATTCCTATCATTAATTATTTTAACCAAATGACTCACTTTTACTTCTAGCATATTGATAGATTGGAGACGATCCATTTGGGATTGAATAATATCATTTTGAGACTGAATCATGAATTTCATAGTCTTTTCTAAGTCAAGAGGTTCTTCTTGTTGCGGTTGGACTTGAAAATTAGAGTAAGGATCTTGGATTTGGGAATTGTTTGAGAGAATTGAGTCTGCTATGATTTGTACTTGTCGTGTGGACTCAAGGAAGGCTTCAAATGTCTTTTCTAAAGAAGACTTCTCTTCTATAGGTTGGTCTTGGTATGGATTATATGAATCTATTTGTTGGTAAGGTTGTTGATAGTAAGACTCAGGGGAGTTGTATTCCCACTGACTCAGTGAAGAGTGGTAATGATTGTCCCATTCTTGTTCATAGTATTGGGATTGGGGCATATATTGATTCGGATAAGACCATTCTGGCATACTTGGTTGGTTAAAGTTATGATATGCCGGGTTGGTAATATCTGAAGAAGAGGTTGATGTGTAATATGGATTACCATTAAAATTGGAAAAATTGTTGTTATAAGCCATATCATATAATAAAACACAAACAAAGAAAAAAAAAACAAATAAGCAAACAAAAAGAAAAAAATTCTAACCTAAGTTAGGGCAGACCTTTGACCTAGACGACTCTTAACTGGTTAGACTGTCCATAGGAGGTATAATGCAGACTTTGACCACAAGCTAATCAGCTAGGTCAGAGCAAGATTGGTGGGAGGTTATCCGTCAAAAACGTTCCTTAATTAAGTAACCACCGACTTTTAGGCTTTCGACCCTTAATCCCCTTCCTAGATACTGATTTGGCAGGAGTCAAATTCCAACACCTTTCCCCTTAGGATAATCTCCTAATTGAGTCTGAGATGCCCCTAGGGCCAACGTCTACTCATTTTTAGTTAGGTTTGGGTTAGTGAGTGAGGAGATTGTTTGTAGGCTAAGGGAGGGTAATGACTTTCCCACCTTATCTTGTTTATAGGACAAGCCCTTAGATCAATTTAGTGCAGTGTACAAGAAAAGCAACACTTAAGCAATGTAAACAATCAAAAAGTGTTCTTATACTAGATGCTATGCACACGTACCTTTGCTCCAGCACTCTTCAACAGAAAATAGAAAATGTAATGAAATAGACACGTGCCTAAATTCAAAGTCTAAATCATTTTAGCATTTACAATCATCATTTTACTGTTGAGATTAGAAAGTAAAAACAGTGAATCAAACAAGGAAATAAATGCTACAGATATTTAAATTGCGCAATTCAGCCAACCTGCAGAAAATACAGGTTAGTAGTTCACTCAGTTTGCCACAGGACTGTAGCAAATCTGAGGGCTTCTTGGCTCTGCTTTCTTGAGCAGAGTCTAAGGCCACTTATGTGTCCACTGCAGCAAGAATTTCTTGTTGTTAAATCTGTACAAAAAACAAAGAAGATAGTTAACCAAAAATGTAAACTTTAAAGAAAATTACTTACCGTCCCTCCCTGGCAACGGTGGCAAAATTTTGATCGAGCCAAACTTCCACAAAAAAAAATACAGAAATTTAGAACAATGCTAGGTCCTCAAATCTACCGTGTAGCCTAAGGCTAACGAGTTGTGATCCACAGGGAGGGACAGCGATGGTAGCGTTATGTAAGTGTTTTCTTTTAATTTACTAAAATTAGTTAATACTTATCTTCTCAGTTTAGAAAATAAAAATATTAAGTTAAGTTAAGAAGAAGATGATAGATGAAGAGATGATGGTATCGTTGTTGTTTTATCTATAAAAGAAAGGAACCAAAAAGAGGTAAAGAAAAGTGTGATGCAAAGATTAGAAATAAAAAGAAATAAAAGAAGAATATTTACCTTTATTGTTGAACCATAAATGAAATTTACCTTAATATCGAGTAAAGCAAAGTAGTAGAAAAGAATAAAGAAAAGAAAGGCTTCGGCGAGATTGAGCACAACGAAGAAAAGTGGGAAACCTCCATTGATTGTCACCTTCAATATAAGCTTCTTGAAGAAAAAATTACAATAATGTCACTCTACAATAACTCTTCTTCTCTTTTGATTATGTAACTCTCTCTAGCCTAAAAATAAAATAAAATAAAGAAAATAAAAATTACATTGAAGAAGAAAAGAAAAACCTAAACTAAAGCTCTCTCTGAGATGGTGCTCCCCTTTCTTGCCTTTGAGATTGCAGGTATTTATAAAAGAAATGCATAGGTTAGAGGAGTATGAAGATAGGAAAAGCTGGCTATTTCTGAATTTGAGTCCTCCCTTATCTCCAAACTTGATTTGATGTGGATATTCAGTTCTGATCTGCAGTTTATTAGCGTTTTGATTGCTAAATATCACTTATCAAATGATAGAATTAGAAATAGTGATCAACATAAGAGTTGTAGCTCTATAAGTTCTCTTTTTGGATCATCTTGAATCATCAGATTTGAGATTTGGTAGCGAAAGTTATGATTCAAATACTCAAATGTATCCAATCAGAATCTGAGTCAAACTTGCTTCATCTCATCCGTTGATCTTCTCTCTATCCATTTATCTCTCTGTATTTGATATTATCCTCGATTGATCTTTAGCTAACCAAAATGGATTTATAGAAATCTGAATTTTACTGGTTTCCATTTAGTGTTATCTTTCTGATTTGCTCTGATCTTCAGTTGAATATTTGCCCATTCCTTGATTTGTTCTAACTAGATCTGGGATCATCCTTAGCTAACCAAATAGATCCAGTCTGATTTTAACTGGTATTTATTTGGTTTAATCCTCTTTCTCTTCATTATTATCTTCTACAAAATAGACATTTAAGACAAAGAAATTAACAGATTTATTACACGATAAATGTAGGAGTGTAATGAAAAAAATACAAAATATTTGTACGATCACACCCCCACACCTATCATTTGCTCGTCCTCGAGCAAAGAAACAAAACTAAATCAAAGATTATTAGACCACTTTCGCAGGTCACGCGATTGCACTGATCTTGTGCAACAAGCCGTTTAAACCTCTAGATTACCCCTAGAGGACGAGTTTTGTCTCGTGAGGGTTTTCAGTGGATTGCACCTACAAAATCCATGATGAAAAAGAAATAAAGTGTTAGCATTATCGAAAATGCATTTTGAAAGGAAAAATATTTGAAGTATTAATGTAAAATTTCAAGTAGTTTATAAGTCATAGGATTATCAAAACTTAGTCATTCTTAAACTTAGTCTTTATTCAAAAACTTGTTTTCAATGAACGTAAAGATTAAAATTGTATTTCTCATCTAGTCCATTATTTTACCCTAAGTCACATGCATTTTGTGACCGTGAAAATTTGGCTCAGGATTCATCAACTATAACTCTTATGCCTTATTATTTTCCTTTCTTTTTTTCTTTTTTTAATTTATGGCGGTAATATCTCTTAGCTCTATTAGGCTTTCTAATTCGCCCATGTAACGAGCTTTAGTCAGTAACTCCCAAACCAGACGGTTTTAGGGCACCGGGTGAGAAAGCACCCCAAGGACTTAGGACACGAGCAAACAAGGCCAACAAAACTAAGGATTTTTATTTATATGAACCACTTTAGGCGTGAATATTTATGCTTTATGAGGCACAAATACCCAGCTTAATCAGAGGATTTTTTTTTGATATATGTATATATATTTTTTATATAAGACATAAGAATCTTTGTTTTAGAACCCTAAGTGTGTAAGTGTATAAAGTATGCATAGTTCATCAAGGTAAAAATTACGTTCCTTAATTAAGTAACCACCAACCTTCGGGCTTTCTACCCTTAATCCCCTTCCTAGACACTGATTTGGTAGGAGTCAAATTCCAACACCTTTCCCCTTAGGATAATCTCCTAATTGAGTCCGAGATGCCCCTAGGGCCAACGTTTACTCATTTTTAGTTAGGTTTGGGTTAGTGAGTGAGGAGATTATTTGTGGGTTAAGGGAGGGTAATGACTTCCCCACCTTATCTTGTTTATAGGACAAGCCCTTAGATCAATTTAGTGCAGTGTATAAGAAAAGCAACACTTAAGCAATGTAAATAATCCAAAAGTGTTCTTATACTAGATGCTATGCACACGTATCTTTGCTCCAGCACTCTTCAACAGTAAATAGAAATGTAATGAAATAGACACGTGCCTAAATGGAAAGTCTAAATCATTTTAGCATTTACAATCATCATTTTACTGTTGAGATTAGAAAGTAAATACAGTGAATCAAACAAGGAAATAAATGCTACAGATATTTAAATTGCGCAATTCAGCCAACGTGCAAAAAATACAGGTTAGTAGTTCACTCAATTTGCCATAGGACTGTAGCAAATCTGAGGGCTTCTTAGCTCTGCTTTCTTGAGCAGAGTCTAAGGCCACTTATGTGTCCACTGGAGCAAGAATTCCTTGTTGTTAAATCTATACAAAAAAAAGAAGAAAGTTAACAAAAAATGTAAACTTTAAAGAGAATTACTTACCGTACCTCCCCGGCAACGGCGCCAAAATTTTGATCGAGTCAAACTTGCACAAAAAAAATATAGAAATTTAGAACAGTGTTAGGTCCTTAATTCTACCGTGTAGTCTAGGGCTAACAGGTCGTGATCCATAGGGAGGGACAGCGATGGAAGCGTTATGTAAGTTTTTTGTTTTAATTTACCAAAATTAGTTAATACTTATCTTCTCAGTTTAGAAAATAAAAATGTTAAGTTAAGTTAACAAGAAGATGATAGATGAAGAGATGATGGTATCGTTGTTGTTTTATCTATAAAAGAAAGGAACCAAAAAGAGATAAAGAAAAGTGTGATGCAAAGATTAGAAATAAAAAGAAATAAAAGAAGAATATTTACCTCTATTGTTGAACCATAAATGAAATTTACCTTAATATCGAGTAAATCAAAGTAGTAGAAAAGAATAAAGGAAAGAAAGGCTTTGGCGAGATTGAGCACAACAAAGAAAAGTGGGAAACCTCCATTGATTGTCACCTTCAATATAAGCTTCTTGAAGAAAAGATTACAATAGTGTCACTCTACAATAACTCTTCTTCTCTTTTGATTATGTAACTCTCTCTAGCCTAAAAATAAAATAAAATAAAGAAAATAAAAATTACAATGAAGAAGAAAAGAAAAACCTAAACTAAAGCTCTCTCTCTGAGATGGTGCTCCCCCTTCTTGCCTTTGGGATTGCAGGTATTTATAGAATAAATGCAAAGATTAGAGGAGTATGAAGATAGGAAAAGCTGGCTATTTCTGAATTTTAGTCATTCCTTATCTCCAAACTTCATTTGATGTGGATATTCAGTTCTGATCTGCAGTTTGTTAGCGTTTTGATTGCTGAATATCACTTATCCAGTGACATAATTAGAAATAGTGATCAACATAAGAGTTGTAGCTCTGTAAGTGCTCTTTCTGGATCATCTTAAATCATCAGATTTGAGATTCAGTAGCGAAAGTTATGATTCAAATACTGAAATATATCCAGTCAGAATCTGAGTCAAACTTACTTCATCTCATCCGTTGATCTTCTCTCTATCCATTTATCTCTCTATATTTGATAGTATCCTCGATTGATCTTTAGCTAACCAAAATGGATTTATAGAAATCTGAATTTTACTGGTTTCCATTTGGTGTTATCTTTCTAATTTGCTCTGATCTTCAGTTGAACATTTGCCTAATCCCTGATTTGTTCTAAATAGATCTGGGATCATCCTCAGCTAACCAAATAGATCCAGTTAAATCTGATTTTAACTGGTATTTATTTGGTTTAATTCTCTTTCTCTTCATTATTATCTTCTACAAAATAGACATTTAAGACAAAGAAATTAGTAGATTTATTACACGATAAATGTAGGAGTGTAATGAAAAAAATGCAAAATATGTGTATGATCACATATTTCGCATAAGAGTTTCAAAGGATCTATTGCAAAAGTGAGTGCCATTATCACTGATGATAGCATGAGGGGTTCCGAAGCGTGAAAAAATGTTCTCTTTCAAAAACGTTATGACAACTTTGTTAAATTAGTTTTACAAGGAATGACTTCTACCCACTTGGACATATAATCCACAGCAACCAATATGTATTGGTTTTCAAATGAATTAGGAAATGGACCCATAAAGTCAATGCCCCAAACTTCAAAGAGTTCTATTTCTAGAATTGGGTTGAGGCGCATCATATTTCGTTTTGAGATCCTTCCTACCATTTGGCATCTAGGGAACGTCTTGCAAAATTCATAGGCATCCTTGAACAAAGTGGGCCAATAGAACCCGCTTTGTAGCACTTTTTCAGTAGTCTTGCGGGGACCAAAGTGTCCACCGCATGAAAGTTCGTGACAAAAGGATAGAACACTCTTAACCTCCTCATCGGGAATGCATCTCCTAATAATTTGGTCAGAAAGTATTTAAAAAGATACGGTTCCTCCCAAAAGAAATACCGGACTTGGGATAAGAACTGGTATATATCGTTTTTGGACCAATGAGACGAAGTTTGGTTTGTGACTAAGTAATTCACTATATCAGCAAACCATGGTTCCCTAGAGATAGCTAAGAGATTTTCATCAGGAAAATCCTTATTTATGGGTAATTTGTTGCATGGAGAATTAGGGATTCGTGAGAGATGGTCAGCAACGACATTTTCTACGCCCTTTTTATCTCGAATCTCAATATCGAATTCATGAAGAAGGAGGATCCAACGAATGAGTCGGGCCTAGGCATCCTTCTTCATCATGAGGTACCTAAGCGCAGAATGATCGGTGAAAATGGTGATTTTGGACCATAATAGATAGGGACGAAATTTCTCTAAGGCAAACACTACGGCCAAGAATTCCTTCTCAGTCGTAGTATAGTTCAATTGAGCATCGTTGAGAGTCCTACTAGAGTAGTAAATCACATGCTGCTTGTTATCAATGCGTTGTCCTAGGACAGCGCCTATGACAAAATTGGAAGCATCGCATATGATTTCAAACGGCTTAGACCAATCCGGAGTAGATATGATTGGTGCAGAAATAAGCTCTCTCTCTTAAGCTTCTCCCAAGAATTCATACATTCAGCATCGAAAGTGAAGGACACGTCCTTAGCTAACAGATTAGTCAAGCGTCTAGCAATTTTGCTAAAAACCTTGATAAATCTTCGGTAAAAACCAGCGTGTCCTAAAAAGGATCTAATGTCCTTAACGCATTTGGGTATGGGAAGCTTAGCAGTAACCTCAATTTTGGCTCTATTCACTTCAATTCCTTTCTTGGAGATTTTATGACCCAAGACAATTTCATATTTTACCATAAGTGGCATTTCTTCCTGTTCAGTGTCAGATTTTTCTCAGCACAACGTTAGAAGACAAGTTCTAAATGGTGGAGACATTGAGTGAATGAATCGCCGTAGATGGAGAAATCATCCATAAAGATCTCTAAGAATCATTCTACCATATCAGAGAAAAGACTCAACATGCAACGTTGAAACGTTACTGGGGTATTGCATAAGCCGAAAGGCATTCGACGATAAGCAAATGTCCCAAATGGACATGTGAACGTAGTCTTTTCTTGGTCCTCAGGAGCAATAGGGATCTGGTTATACCCTGAGTAACCGTGTGATTGGTCGCTAATGTTGCATATTTAATATCATATTTTCATACTTATTATAGAATAAAATTTGCATTGTTCTAATTAAATGCTTAATTTATTTGCAGGCCCATTCCTTAAGGAGATGAAGAGAAATGAGCCCAAAAGCCCACCAAAATTCTGAGTTAAATCAGAATTAATTCGAGCTCAGTAAATCAGGGCAAAATCAAGAGGTTGCAAACCGGTTGAGAAGAATCCTCTCAGAATCGATCGGTTTAAGCAAAGATCAAAGGCCACTTCGTCAAAATCCCGGACTCAAACGAGAAAACCAACTGAAGATAAAAGCAGAAGGGAAAACCAGGGAGACACACCAACAGGGTGTGGCCACCTGGCCACACCCTGGCCGCGGAAATGCGGCCAAAGCCGCGTTTCCGTGGCTTGGTTGTGGAGTTAGGGGGAGCGTCAGCTCTCCCGATCTCCCCGGGATCCTGTAGGTTGGGTTTTTGCCTATAAAAAGCCAGTATTTGCACTAAAAATGGAACGACCAGGCAGAGATAGGATTTAGCCTAGTTTTTCATTTCTTGTAGTTTAGGTTTTTTCTTTTCTTTTGATGTAATTTGTATGTAAGCTTAGGTTAGATGAAGACTCATGTAAGTAAGAGAGAGAGGCTTATGTTGAGAGTGACACCGATGTACCCTCCTCCTTTCTTCCATCGTTTCAAGCAATAAAAGGTAATATGTTTATGTTCTTCTTTACTTTCATTTTCTTTTTCTTCTTCCTACTTTACCTCTTTTGTTTTTGATGAGCTTGCAAGTGAATCCAGAAGCATAAGTATAACGATGTTGTGTGAGTGCCAACGATAGTTCATGAAGACGTTCTCCTCCTCAAGATCCGTATCACTTCATTCTTGCTCCGCTTGATGATATAATGCGAACGGGGACTGAGCTCGATCCTATGATCTATGCGTTGAACGCCTCCAAGCAAGGTAGAACATGCAAGGGTTCCAGGTAAGTCATCAACCAAACTAGCTGAGTACTTCTTTCATCTTCTTTCTTTTCTTTTATTTCTGTAAATTAAATCACCAACACCATATCTTCCAAATCACTTCTTTCCCAACTCATTTGTACATAGTCGCTTTCTTTCCCATTTCTTTATAAATAGTCATTCTCCATTCTTTTCCACTTTCTCATTCTACCATTTTCTCTCTAACCTTAACATAACTCGTTTTCATTTTCATTTCTTTAAAACAAAGAAGAACTTTCGTTTTGTCTTCAAAAGATTTCAATAAGAAAAACTTTGAACGCTTCCATCGCAAACCCTCCTTGTGGATCACGACCTGCATAGCCACTTGCTACAGCGGTAAGAATTGAACACTTGCACATCTTTATTCTTCGATCAAAAGTTTTGTATTTTTTGTGTAGGTAAAGCTTCAATCAAATTTTTGGCGCTGTTGCCGGGGAGGGTAACGGTTTTTATTGAAATCTTATTTTTATTGAAAATTTTTTAGAACTAAAACGAATTTTCTTCTCTGTTGCAGGTTATAGGGCAAGCAAAGCAAGAAAATAAGATTGCAGTAACATATAAGTGGTCTTGGGCCTCTGCTCTAGAAAGCAGAGACCAAGTGCCCTCTGATTTGCCGCGTTTTCTCGGCCAAAGCCGCGGATCCGCGGCAAAAAAGGAGTTGACTACTAAACAGGTTTTTTGCAGGGTTGCTTTCTTTGCAAAAACATAGTTGCTGCAATTCTTAATTCTTATATGCCATCACATAAGCCTGCTAATAAACCAACAGTAAAACGTTTGTTGAAAAAGTTAAAAAATTGATTAAACGTTTGCATTTTTAGGCACGTGTCTTTTCAATTCGTTTATTTTTACTGTTGAGAAGTGCTGGAGCAAGGTACGTTCGCATTGCATGTAGAATAGGACTCATCTCTTGGTTGATTTACATCGCTTTGAGTGAATCTTATTTATCTTGTACACTTGCACAAATTGATTTTAAGGGCACCACCCATTAACAAGATAAGGTGGGGATTTAATCACCTTTCTTGGCCCAAAAATCAGATTCCAAGCACTCACTAACCCAAGCCTAACTAAAAATGAGTAGACGTTGGCCCTAGGGACATCTCGGACTCAATTAGGAGATTATCCTAAGGGGGAAAGGTGTTGGAATTTGACTCCTGCAAAATCAGTGTCTAGGAAAGGGATTAAGGGCCGAAAGCCCGAAGATTGGTGGTTATTTAATTAAGGAACGTCTTTGATGGAAAACCTCCCACCAATCTTTCCCTGACCTGGCTGATTAGCTTGTGGTCAAAGTCTGCATTATACCTCCCGTGGACGGTCTAACCAGTTAGGAGTCGTCTAGGTCATAGGTCTACCCTAACTTAGGTTAGAATTTTTTCTTTTTTGTTTGCTTATTTATTTGTTTTTCTTTCTTTGTATTCTATTGTGTGATATGGCTTATAATAATAATTTTTTCAACTTCAATAATAATCCATATTACACACCGACTTCATTTTCGGACATTACCAACCCGGCATATCATAACTTTAATCAACCTAGTGTGCCGGATTGGTCTTATCCGAATCAATATAACCCATGTTCCCAATCTTATAACCATAATTTTCATAATGATTTCAACTCTTCACAGAGTCAGTGGGGATTCACCTCCCCCGAGCATAATTTTCAACCAACTTGTCCCTCTTATCCACCTAGTCCACAATATTTCCATGAATCATACTCAGTTCCACCTGTCCAAAATAGAAAACCATCAATTTTGGAAAGGAGTATGCGTGAGTCCAAACAACAATTAAAAAATCTGATGGACTCACAATTCCACCACCAATTCCAAGACAACATTTCATCTTTTCAACAAAACAATGAACCTATCAACTATGAAAAGATACTTGAAGTCATGACTCAGGCTCAAAACGCTCGTAATCGTGACACAGATATGATTGTCCAATCTCTACGTTCTCACCGATTGGCCAGTTCTGATGTCACTAACCATTCTGTTAGAGCCGAAGAGTCATGTTGTTTTGAAAATCAAGATTCTATTTCAGAACAACTATTTGAACTTGCCCAAACTCTAAATTTTGAAAAAGATATTGACAGTTTGGCAAGTTATTCCTTTCCTGAAATAGAACTTGAGAATGAATATGATCCTGAACCCCAACTTAGTGATTCAATTCTACTTCCTGATTCAATAATGACTCCGGTGTCTTCACCTGATTTCAATCTTTTCCCCGAGTCAACATTGGATCCTGTGCCAATTCATCATGAAATTGAATCACCCATTTTTGATGATCATATTGAACTTGACCAATTTTACACTTTTGAAAATCCTATTGACAAATTGGCAAGTTCTCATTTTTATGAAATTGAACTCAATGAGAAATGTGACCTAGATTCTCAAATCTGTGATCCAGTTCAAATTCTCGAATCAATATTGACTCCTGTTTTGTTACCAAACTTGAGTAATATTTTAGAGTTAGTTTTGATTCCCCCACCTATCATTCCTGAACTTAAATCACCAATATTAAGTCACATTCCATTGTTGGAAAATAAATGTGGACTTGAGTTTCACTTTCTTGACTTGGACCCACTTCTTGAACCAATCTCGACTCCTGAGCCTTTACTTGACTTAAGTCATCTTCCGGAGTCGGTATTAGTTCCTATACTTCCTGAGTCCAAGTCAATCATTCTATCATTTCATACTCCATTT
The DNA here is from genome assembly GCA_038442645.1 of Agave tequilana. NCBI lineage: Eukaryota > Viridiplantae > Streptophyta > Magnoliopsida > Asparagales > Asparagaceae > Agave > Agave tequilana. Next base: position 38,555 of record JAVJIF010022743.1, read on the forward strand.
TGGGACAAGTTGGTTGACAAATTTGACTCCGAAATTAATTATGGAATTTGAAAATTAGATGGAGTCAAATATTTAATAAAGATCCTTTATGGATTCATCATTTTAATGGGTTATATTAGTGAAACTTCTGGTGGGTTCCTCCGAACCTAAGGAAAAGTCGATTGGGCCGCATTTCGTGGACCAATCAGACCACCACCGGAACCACCACCTTAAGGTAACATTTTCCTTCCCTTTCTTCTTTTTCATGCATCTATGCATTAATTCATACATTGAGGACAATGCATGAGATAGGTGTGGGGAGGGTCTAACATAACTTAGTTTTTTCTTTTATTAAAAAAAATTATTAACATTTTTTTACTTTTAAAAACTTTTTGAAAATAGAAACAATACTTTGACATATTTTTTGTAAGAAATTAAGTTAATTTTAAGGAATAGGAAAATCCAAATTAGGATTTCTTATACTTGGTCAAAATAAGATTATTTGTTTGATTTTTAGGGTTAGAAAGAAAATTTGTCAAAGTAATTTAGTCTTGATCTTTACCTTAATGAAATATGCACACTTCATACACTTACACACTTAGGGTTCAAAAACAAAGATTCTCATGCCTTATAAAAAAAAGAAAAAGAAAAAAAAATAAACAAATCTAATTATTGATTAGCTAGGTGCTTTGGCCTAAGCAAGCCTTAGTATTTATGCGAAAGATGATTAGATAAGTTTGAAGAAAAAAATATATATAAAAATTCTCTGATTAAGCTGGGTATTTGTGCCTAATAAAGCATAAGTATTTGTTGGCCCAAAGGCCTTCCACCCTAGTTTTGATGATGATTAACTCATGTAGTTATGTTTACTAATAATCTTGTGATTTTAAGTTTCAGATCATTAGCAAGATATTAGTTGGTGATTAGCTTCAACAAAGGTGTTTAGAAGCTTTTCATGGTGATTCCAGGGCCAAATCTTCATGATCACACATTGCCTAGCCCATGGATGGAGTTTTGGACCAAGTCGCCTTGAAGATGAAGATCGTCAAGAAGACTTAGGTATCCATAGTTTAGATAGTGTGTTTAGATCCATTTTGTAAAGCTTAGTATAGTTGATATGCTCAAGTGCACAATACACACACGTTTCATGTTTTGGATTTGGTTTTCATGAATAGTAGATCAAAACAAGTTTAAATAGTTTATATGTATAATAGATGTATTCTAGTTATACATACATGCTTAAACATCTTAAACAAACTTATTTTGACTTTCCTATTCATGTATTGAAAAATCAAGTTTGATAAAAATACAAGTTTTGTTTTGATAAAATTTGCAAAACTCAAAAATGAATTGATATGATTGATATATGTCTTGAAATTTTTATCACAAGTTTGTGTTTCAATATAAAATGATAAAACTATTTTTGGGTATTTTTACAAGACTTAAAAGATTTTTAGAAAAATATTTTATACTATTTTTCTGATCCAGATTTCTGTTTCAAGCTTCAACCAGTCGACTAGTCAAACTGACCTAGTCGACTTGGGTGAAGTCGGTCGACCGGGCCGGTCGACCGACGTGCACAGATCTGTGCACGTTTGGCAGACATTGGACGGTCGACCGTCCGGGTCGACCGGGTCTGAGAGCAGAGCTCTCTGTTTGTTTGGGTCGACCGTGCCGGTCGACCGTGATTGCCCAACGGTCACATTTCTGACCGTTGGCAGTCGACCGGGCCGGTCGACCGATAGCCTGTCAGGCTGCCACATCAGCCTAACGGCTAGTTTTCTGTTTAGGCTTTAAATACCCCAACTCTTCGGGGTTTTAGAAAAGATTTTTAGAGCTAAAAATTCCTGACTTCTTCAGTGTTTTAAAACAAGTTTTGAAAAGAGTTTTGGGCTTTAAACTTCTCATCTTTATTGTTTTGGGTTTTTAGAAAATCAAAGAAAACTAGGTTTTGGGAGATTGTATTGATTTTCATTTGCTATCATTTACAAGAGATTTTCCTAGTAGTTTTTCTTTGTTGCTTGTTTCCAAAACACCTTGTTTTCCACTTGAGCTATCACCTATCCTATTCTATTAGGATCATTTGTTTTGTGAAAAAGAGAAAAGAAAAAAGAGATTGTTTGTGGTTGAAAGAAATCACTTGTTGTAAACACCCTTGCTCTTGTTGTATCCCTCTTCGGTAGAGGTGATCGGGTGATTGGTTTGCTCCCTCTAGTGAGAGGTGGAGTTTGGTTTATAAACCCTCTTCGGTAGAGGTGTTGTGGTTGTATTGGCTACGGGCCTACCCCTCGGTTGTGAGGCGGTGTTTGAGAGAGGAGTTCGGTACTCCCTTGTTGTACAAATCCTTCTCGGTGAAGGTTCCCTTGGTGGGAGTCCTCGGTGGACGTTATAGTGAATTGGAAATCCTACACGGTGGTGTAGGCGGGGATGTAGAGCTGGGGGCTCGAACCTCGAAACATATCATTGTGTTTGCGTTTGATCCACTTGTCTCTAAACTCTCTCTCTCTTTATTTTGTGCAAAGCATCATATTTCATTCAGATCATACATATCATATTTGCTTGTGTATTGCCTTGCATCTTTCATATTGCTCATCCTTATATGCTTGGTTGTTTGTGTGTGCCTCACTTGTATTTAATCAACAAGAGCTTCACATAGCACCTCAACCCATTCAAGGGGAATCAAGAGGAGTTAGTCCAGAGCCCTTCACGGGGAATTCGGCTACACTTGTTGATTGTACTAAGTGTGTTTGCAAAATTTGCATTAGCTTCCGCATTTAGCGCATTTAGTTCCTAGATTAGCACTTACACCTATTCACCCCCCTCTAGGTGTTTTTCAGTTGGTATCAGAGCTAGTGCTCCTGATACTTAGGCTTAACATCCTAGGAGTGAGATCCATTTGTTTGCTAATCTTGTTTGCATTTGCTTGTTTGCACACATATAGTTTACATCCATGGACTTCATGACCCCACCGAGTTTTGACCCTTCCAACATTCTTGTTTGGAAGACTAGGATGTCCATTTACCTTCAAACCCTAGGTTATAAGGTTCACCTTTCCATTACCAAGGAATCCTTCCTTAGTGATAGTAAGCATATAGAGGCCAATGCACAAGCCCTTGAGGCCATTAGAAGCACACTTCCTAAAGATTATCTTATGCGTGTTTCTAACATTGATTCCGCCTTTGCAGTGTGGAATATCTTGACAACCACCACCACCTCCAAGCTTCAATTTCCAATCCAACCGGAGGAAGAATCTAGTGGAGATGAATCCGAGCCGCAACAATGCCATATGATCCAAGGGAATGACTCCCTTGAGGTACACTCGGAAACTCAACTAGATAGTTTTGACTCTAGTTCTTCATGTGATGATTATATTGATCCCATGCTTTGAATGAAGAACTTTCTATTGTGTGTGAAAAATTCTATTAAGAAAAGTCTAGGAATTGAAAAAGAAAATAAAAATTTGCATTCTAGACTTGACATTGTTTTGCAAGAGAAAGATGAGATTTTGGATGAAAGGGATTCATTAAAATCTCAACTTGAACTTGTTTTAAATGAAAATAAAATTTTGAAAAATAAAAATGATTGTGATGATTTGTTGAAGAAAAATGAGTTTTTATCCTCTAAATTAGATTTTGCTTTAAATAGTAATGATTCTTTGGAAAGAGAAATAGATTTTATTACAAAAGAATTAGATATTTGTTTAAATAAAAATAAATCTTTGAAAAATGATTTGGATTCTCATGTTTGCCATGCTAGGGTAGTTTCACACACTTCACCTATTGCTTGCCACACTTCTTCTTCTAAGATTAATGATGATATTTGTTTACTTAAGAGGAAGGTTGATTGTTTGGGCTCCACTATGAGCCAATGTGCCATGAACCACTCACGTTTGGAAACCTTGGTTCGAAAGAAACAAGTTCCATCCTTTTTGCATGCACACCCTCCACGGCATACACATGCTCCTCACGGACACCATCACATGTATGCTCATGTGTACACTTGTATACATTGTGGACGTATGGGCCACCTTACTAAATTTTACTTTGATAGATTACATAATGTAAATTTAGCAAATAAGTTTGTTTGGGTTAGAGAAGGTACTAACCCCCACGGACCCAAGAAGATATGGGTACCAAAGACCACCCCTTCTATTTTTGATGTAGGTGTGGGCTCTCGCATGACGTGAGAGTAGCGGTACCTTAGAGTGGATGCGTTCCGTACTTAAAGGAAATCAATTGGATGCATCACTTTCAAGGGAAGATTTGGTGGAGAGGACCACCATGTTTTGGAGCCAAGGAGAGTTGCCTTCTAGGTTTTGGTAACGATTCCTAACTCCTATTTATTGTTTACATGCTTTTAATATTCATTGTTTATAGCATGTTTCATTGTTTGGTGATTATTATGATAATGCCATGCTTATTAGATCCTTGGCATGCATGTATAGCATTTTGAGACACCCATGTTTATATGGACCCATATTTTGTGTTCTCACCGTTTGTTTTAGCTATCATGTTTATCATAGGTTTAATAACATGTGGATTTGCATAATAATCATGTTTAAGTTTATCATGTTGATTTTTTATCGTGTTTTATGCTTCATGTGTTGATTACATGTTTAGATGTTAGTTTTCATTAAGACTAGGTATATATTCGTGCATATAGTGGGCCACAAATAAATCTATATATGTTTGTGCTTGATTGCGTATTTGAACCCATTAGATGTGCTAGTATAGTCTAGTTTTGATGATTCATACATTTTAAACTTGTATTCCTATTTGTGTATTTGTTTTATGATCATGAGTTTTCATTTCATGTATATGTGTAATTTTGCCAAACTTTAAGATATACATGTATACCCTTGAGTCATTTGCCTTTCATGCAAATCCATATATGGACTCAATTGTGTTTAGGGATATGTATGTATACTTCATGTTTGACAATTCATACATATACCTTGAAATGAAAATTTGTTTTTAATGAAAATTTAGTTTTTCCTGATTTCATATTTATTTGTATATGTCTATTTTATCCAAATTATTGTTATACATATACATCCTTTTGAGCCACGTGCCTTCATGCATATATCTTTGTGGACTCGTTGTGTTTGGATATGTATGTATACTTTAATTTGTATAGGACATACATATACCTTGAAGATTAAATAATTTAGATGATTTTGATGTTTTTCATGTTTTTCATTGTTTCAAGGAATTTTGAGCTTAATTGGATATTTCATAATGCCATGTCACACATTACTTGTACACTCACCATTTTTAAAATATTTCTCATGAGCATGTTTTCATGAGCATGTATGGACTTTATTGAATATTGAGTGTTTTTAAGTATTATGTGATTTACATGTGTTTTATGAAAAATTATTTTGTTTTATTCCTTGCTTGAAGGATTTCGTACTAGTTAACAAAACTTTCTATTTATAACTAGTTACGGTATTCTTCATTTTGGTAGAGTTTTTCAAACAAAGCTTATTTTTCAAATCTATTTTTGAAAACCCCTACCCTTTATGGGAGGATGGATGGGAGATCATGTTCATGTATGCTTTAAAGTGAAAATCATTTAAAACTTGAATCATGATTGGGAGGTATAGTAATATGATGTATACACTTGAACTTATTATTATGTCAATTGGTATCATTGAACTCTTTCAATTGGTATCATATTGATCTTTTTGTATACTCATATGTTTATTGTGTATGCATATTTTCAATTGGTATCATCTATTGGTGATTGGTACTCATTATATTTCATACACATATACTTGTTTTATTTGTGCTCAAGATATAAATTTTCACAAATCTTGTTTATGCTAGAGCTTGAGCTTCACTTTATTTCAATTGATTTAGTTTTTCAATTGGTATCTTATTTCAAGCCTACGCATAGTTTTTGTTGGTATTTCATAAAGGGGGAGAAAAGTCGATTTTCATATTTCAATTGGTATTTATATTTCTACTCCCTTACTTTATGATAGAAAATAGTCATTTCAATTGTTTATTTGGCTTAAAATAAAATACTATCTTTTGATATCAAGATGTCTTGTGTTTTAAATTGGTATCTAAAAATTTTGTTTAAAGTAAAATACAAAAATTTTAATTTATATTGACTATATGCAAGGAGAGCTTAACATCTATTCTACATATAGATTCATGATGAGTGTATCTTGTATTGAAGAGCTTAACATCTCTTCTTTATGTGGTACAGGTGTGTAGGGGGAGCTTCACATCTCTTCTTATGCATTACATAATGTGTGTTATGTGAATTAGGGCTTAACATCCCTCCTTCATGTAATGCATATGTGTAGGGAAGCTAACTTAGCGTCTTCCTCTTCATGAATGTATATAGCATATAACATTTATTGATCTTTGTTTATTTTCAATTGATATCAAGATGCTTCATTGACATATTTTTCTATTGATATCATGTTGTTTAAAGTCACCCTTATTGACCTTGTTATTGTTTTTAGACAAAAAAGGGGAGAACATTGTTTTATTGCTTTGATTGACAAAAAGGGGGAGAAAGATTTTTTACCCCTCATTTATTGTTTTGATTGTTTACCCTTTGTTGATGATTGACAAAAAAGGGGAGAAAGATTTTGAGTTTTGTTTGATATATGCATATTTATATTTTTGCATATATTAAGTTTTATTGGTATCTAGAGCATCTAGTGTTTTTGTTAATATTTTATTAATTTAATTGGTATCTAGAGCTTCTAGAATATGTTTATGTGTTTTATGCATGTTGATGCATACATGTTTATGTACATTCATTGCATATCTTTTGTTTATTTGTTTATGCATGAGTTAAGGGGGAGCTTCTTTGAAGCTTAACTTTAATCCATGCATATATAACTCCATGAGTTTTGTCATCATCAAAAAGGGGGAGATTGTTGGCCCAAAGGCCTTCCACCCTAGTTTTGATGATGATTAACACATGTAGTTATGTTTACTAATAATCTTCTGATTTTAAGTTTCAGATCATTAGCAAGATATTAGTTGGTGATTAGCTTCAACAAAGGTGTTTAGAAATTTTTCATGGTGATTCCAGGGCCAAAGCTTCATGATCACACATTGCCTAGCCCATGGATGGAGTTTTGGACCAAGTCGCCTTGAAGATGAAGATCGTCAAGAGGACTTAGGTATCCATAGTTTAGATAGTGTGTTTAGATCCATTTTGTAAAGCTTAGTATAGTTGATATGCTCAAGTGCACAATACACACACGTTTCATATTTTGGATTTGGTTTTCATGAATAGTAGATCAAAACAAGTTTAAATAGTTTATATGTATAATAGATGTATTCTAGTTATACATACATGCTTAAACATCTTAAACAAACTTATTTTGACTTTCCTATTCATGTATTGAAAAATTAAGTTTGATAAAAATATAAGTTTGTTTTTGATAAAATTTGCAAGACTCAAAAATGAATTGATATGATTGATATATGTCTTGAAATTTTTATCACAAGTTTGTGTTTCAATATAAAATGATAAAACTATTTTTGGGTATTTTTACAAGACTTAAAAGATTTTTAGAAAAATATTTTACACTGTTTTTCTGATCCAGATTTCTGTTCCAGGCTTCAACCAGTCGACTAGTCAAACTGACCTAGTCGACTTGGGTGAAGTCGGTCGACCGGGCCGGTCGACCGACGTGCACAGATCTGTGCATGTTTGGCAGACATTGGACGATCGACCGTCCGGGTCGACCGGGTCTGAGAGCAGAGCTCTCTGTTTGTTTGGGTCGACCGTGCCGGTCGACCGTGGTTGCCCAACGGTCACATCTCTGACCGTTGGCGGTCGACCGGGCCGGTTGATTGGTAGTGAAAATGCATAATTGTCATCATATTTACTATCACATTTTCACATTTATTCATATAATGATGCACATTATTTAATATTTTGTTATTTAATGTGTGCAGGCCTTGAGTTCTGAATTAAATAAAGAATTAAAGCTTAATGAAGCCCAAAAGCCCAGATCCAAGCCCAAAGTCCAAGCCCAAGTGCAAAAGTGCAATTACAAGAAGTCAAAGTGCAAATACAAGATGTAAATATTGCAAACACTACAAAGAGGAAAAGGATAGAATTCTATCCAATCCTAAATGCTTGGTGGATGAAGTTAAATACATGTGCAAGGATGGAATTCATTTTTGAAGGAAATTGGATAAAAAGGGTAACTTGATTTCTAAGTTATCTTGAAAATCCAATATGAAGAGTCAGGATCCAGCATCCAGAAGCATATACCTAGATGGACGGACCAGGGGAGGCCACGCGCCAAAGCGCGTGGCCAGCCGCCACTACCTCCGCGGCCTAAGCCGCGTTTCCGCGACAATCTTGCCTTGGCCATCTACTAGTTTTTGTGGAGGAGTTTATCCGGGACTCTATCGCCTTCTGCACTTATAAATATCCCTGCAGGCGCAGCAGAGAGGGCGTCCAGAGAGAAATTAGGGTTTTTCTTTAGCTTTTCTAAATTCTGCAAAGTTGTACTTTTATTTCAAAGGCATTGTGGAAGGAGGAGCTTGTATTTGGAGACATCTATTCGAATAAAGGTTACCTCTTTTGCATATTTAATTCTTGTCAAGTTTATTTCTCTGTGATCTATTGTTTCGGTTTTTAATCTGCGATCTCTTGTTTTCATTTCTTCTTCTTTGACAATTTTTCTAATTAAGAAATAAAAAAAAATAAAAAAGAAATTATAAAAAAAATGATGTCTAACTAATTCCTTGTGTGGTTTGCTGATCTCTTAAGCAACCCTAGGGCAAGTTAGGATTTGAATCGATTGATGACTAGTTTTTAGAAACCCTAGGACTAAAGATTGTTTTTCTTGAAGATTAAACTGATAATTAGATTTCCTAAAATAGGTTGCACATTTAAATAACTCTTCATGACTTCATACTTAAGAACTAGGACAACCTAAATTTAAGATTAATCTTTTCTTAAGCTGTACTTAGATGTTAGGATGAAACATTGTTTAGTCTTTGATAATGCAACTTAAGTAGAATTTAGTATCATCTTTTCTTACTTGAATCATTCTTAATAACCTAGGGTAAATCACATATATCTCAAGATGAAATTCAACATCCAAAGACTTGCATGGTGGGTTGTGGTAGTAGATCAGTAAAACCATACTTCTTTGCTCATATACACTTCAAATCTAATCCCTCTTTTGTTTTATTTGAAGCATACAGAGAAGTCGGCCGAAAAGCTTGCATCGCATCCTTCCCTTAGGATCACGACCCGCATAGCCACTGCTACCGCGGATTCGCATTGAGCACTTGCACATCTTATTTCTAAATCTAAAATTTTTTATTCTTGTGTGCAGGTAAAATCTCAATAAAAATTTGGCGCCGTTGCCGGGGAGGGACGGTAAGTTTTTCTCTAAAATAAAAAAATTTATTAACTAATTATTTTATTCTTTTCTGTTTGCAGGTTTGGAGAACAGAAAAACAGCCGCAGAAGTGGACATATAGCAACTCTGTGCCTCTGCCCTCGAAGGCAGAGCAGCAGAGCCTGTTACTTTGCCGCGCAAACGCGGCAATAGCCGCGGTTCCGCGGCAGTAGCAGTGAACTACTGATCAATTTTTCTGTAGGTTGCTGAAAATTGCAATATCTGTCTACTGCTCTGTTAAACTTTGTTCTGTGATAACCCTGCTTACTGCTAATTAATCAACAGTAAAATACTTGTTGTTAAAGATAAAAATTGATTAGACGTTTGCATATTAGGCATGTGTCTTTTCAATTCCTTTATTTTTGCTGTTGAAGAGTGCTGGAGCAAGGTACGTTCGCATTGCATGTAGAATAGGACTTATCTCTGGTTGATGCTTTGAGTGAATCTTATTTACATATTTTGTACACTTGCACAAATTTATTTTAAGGGCATAACCAATTAACAAGATAAGGTGGGGATTTCATCACCCTTCCTTAGCCCAAAAATCATATCCCAAGCACTCACTAACCCAAGCCTAACTTAAAATTAGTAGACGTTGGCCCTAGGGACATCTCGGACTCAATTAGAAGATTATCCTAAGGGGGAACAGTGCTGGAAGTTGACTCCTGCCAAATCAGTGTCTAGGAAGGGGATTGAGGGCCGAAAGCCCGAAGATTGGTGGTTATTTAATTAAGGAACGTCTCTGACGGAAAACCTCCCACCACTCTTGCCCTGACCTGGCTGATTAACTTGTGGTCAAAGTCTGCACCCTACCTTCCGTGGACAGTCTAACCAGTTAGGAGTCGTCTAGGTCATAGGTCTATCCTAACTTAGGTTAGAATTTTTTTCTTTTTTGTTTGTTTATTTGTTTGTTTTCTTTTTCTTTGTTGTGTTGGTGTGATATGGCATATAATAATAATTTTTCCAATTTTAATCCATATTACACACCTAACTATTTTTCGGATATTACCAACCCGGCATATCACAAATTTGACCAACCTAGTGTGCCGGAATGGTCTTATCCGAATGAATATAACCCATACCCAACATCTTATAACTATAATTTTCATAATAATTTCAACTCTTCACAGAGTTCATGGGGTTTCGATTCCCCGAGTCCAATTTTCAACCGACTTGTCCTCCGTCTCCACCTTGTCCACAATATTCCCAAGAGTCATACTCTGATCCACCCATTCAGAATAGAATACCATCTATCGGGGAAATGATAAGTATGCATGAGTCCAAGCAACAATTACCATCTATCGCAGACATGATAATGCGTGAGTCCACCAACTCACAACTTCATCATGATTACACGTCCTCTTTTCAAGTCCAATCACAACATGATGCACCTATCGACTATGAAAGGATGCTTGCAGCCATGACTCAGGCTAGATTAGCCCGTGATCATGACATAGATATGATGGTTCAATCTTTACGTTCTCACCGTTCGGCCATCTCTGATATCACTAACCACTCTCGTAGAGCCGACGAACCAAGTTGCTTTGGACAACAAGATTCTACTTCAGTGCCATCATTTGAACTTGCCGAAACTCCAACTTTTGATAGTTTGGCAAGTTCTTCCTTTCCTGAAATAGAACTTGAGCATGAATATGATCATGATCTCCCACTTGATGATTCAATTTTACTTCCTGATTCAATAATGACTTCGGTGTCTCCACCTGATTTTACTTTTTTCGAGTCAACATTGGATCCTGTGCCAATTCATTATGAAATTGAGTCACCCATTTTTGATGATCATATTGAACTTGACCAATTGTGCAATTTTGAAAGTCCTATGGATAAATTGGCAAGTTCTGATTTTTATATCATTGAACCCAATGAGATATGCGACCTAGATTCTCCAATCTATGATCAAGTTCAAATTCCTGAATCATTATTGACTCCTGTTTTGTTACCCGACTTAGGTAATATTTTAGAGTCAGTTTTGATTCCCACACCTATCATTCCTGAACTTGAATCACCAACATTGAGTCACATTCCATTATGGGAAGATGATTGTGGACTTGAGCTTCAACTTATTAATTTGGACCCACTTCCTGAACCTAGCCCGACTCCTAAACCTTTACTTGATTTGAGTTTCTTTCCTGAGTCGGTATTTGTTCCCGTACCCATGACGTCCAAGTCAATAATTCCATCTTTTCATACTCCATTTTGGGACAAGGAGGTTGACACAATTGACTCTGAAATTTATTATGAAATTTGAAAATTTGATGGGGTGGAAATTTTAAAAAATGATCACACATATATTTTCGTGGGTTATACAAGAAAAATTGTTGGTGGGTTCCTCCATGAAATACTACGTTATCTTGTTTGGGCCGCATTTCGTGGACCAATTAGACCACCACCGGAACCACCACCTTAAGGTAACTTCTGCCTTCCCTTGTTCTTTTTCATGCATATATGCATTCATTCATACATTGAGGACAATGCATGAGATAAGTGTGGGGGTGGGCTTTACTAGCATACTAACATAGGTAAAAACTAACAAAAATCTGCTAATAAAAAAAAATCTGAAAAAAAATTATAAAAAGGACAATATTTTGACTTATCTTTTGAAAGAAATCTAAGTTAATCTTAAGAATTAGGAAAATCATGATTAGGATTTCTAAAAACTTGGTCAAAATAAATAAATTGTTTAAATTTTAGGTATAGGAGGAGAAATTGAATAATTAGTTAGTCTTGATTTTTACCTTAATGAAATTTGCATACCTAATGCATATCTAGGATTCTAAGACGAAGACCTTTGTACCTCATATATATAAAATAAAAAATAAAAAAAAATTTCACCAATTAAGCTGGATACATGTGCCTCAAGAAGCATAAGTATTCACGCCTAAAGGTGAGTTCTAAATAAAATAAAGTCCTTAGTTTTGTGGCCTAGTTCATTCGAATTTGAGTCCGCGGGGTGTTTTCTCACCTGGTGCCCTAAAGCCGACCGGTTTGGGAGTCACCGACTTTAAGTTCGCTACATGGGTGGATTAGAAAGCCTAAGAAAACTGAGAAATATTATACATGTATTAACACATCTATTAGTCAATTAGTTAGGTATGAAGCCTCAAGAAGCCTTGATACTTACAAGAAAGAAAATTAGATGAGTTATACATGCCAAAAAAAAAAATTAACACATCTATTAGTCAATTAGGTATGAGGGCCTCAAGAAGCCTTGATACTTATACGAAAGAAAATTAGATGATGTTATAAAAATAATAAAGTGGCATGAGTGTCCAAGTTAAGGAATTCCTAGTAAAAATTCATAAGGATGCATATGATTTTTGGTAACGAAAAAGTCTATATTAAAAGTTCAATTTTGACCCTTACCTAAAATGGATAACAATTTACTATATAAAGACTATGTTTGAAGAATGAATAAAAATGATAATCCTAAAACTTATAGACTACTTAGTCTCTTCAAATATAATTCAAATATTTACCTTTTTATGGATTTTGTGGGTGCAATCTGCTGAAAACCCTTACGAGACAACACTCGTCCTCTAGGGTAACCTAGGGTTTAACGGCTTGTTGCACATGCTAAGTGCAACCGTGATTCCTACGAAAGTGAGTTATGTTAGATTAATTTTTCTTTTCTTTTTCTCTTTGATTTTTACTCGAGGACGAGCAAAAAGATAAGTGTGGGGGTGTGATTGGTAGTGAAAAATGCATAATTGTCATCATATTTACTATCACATTTTCACATTATTCATACAATGATGCACATTTATTAATATTTTGTTATTTAATGTGTGCAGGCCTTGAGTTCTGAATTAAATAAAGAATTAAAGCTTAATGAAGCCCAAAAGCCCAGATCTAAGCCCAAAGTCCAAGCCCAAGTGCAAAAGTGCAATTACAAGAAGTCAAAGTGCAAATACAAGATGTAAATATTGCAAACACTACAAAGAGGAAAATGATAGAATTCTATCCAATCCTAAATGCTTGGTGGATGAAGATAAATACATGTGCAAGGATGAAATTCGTTTTTGAAGGAAATTGGATAAAGGGTAACTTGATTTCTAAGTTATCTCGAAAATCCAATATGAAGAGTCAGGATCCAGCATCCAGAAGCATATACCCAGATGGACGGACCAGGGGAGGCCACGCGCCAAAGCGCGTGGCCAGCCGCCACTACCAGGCCGTGGAAACGCGGCCCAAGCCGCGTTTCCGCGACAATCTTGCCTTGGCCATCTACCAGTTTTCGTGGAGGAGTTTATCCGAGACTCTATCGCCTTCTGCACCTATAAATATCCCTGCAGGCGTAGCAGAGAGGGTATCCAGAGAGAAATTAGGGTTTTCTTTAGCTTTTCTAAAATTCTGCAAAGTTGTACTTTTATTTCAAAGGTATTGTGGAAGAGGAGCTTGTATTTGGAGACATCTATTCGAATAAAGGTTACCTCTTTTGCATATTTAATTCTTGTCAAGTTTATTTCTCTGTGATCTATTGTTTCGGTTTTTAATCTGCGATCTCTTGTTTCATTTCTTCTTCTTGACAATTTTTCTAATTAAGAAATAAAAAAAATATAAAAAAGAAAATTATAAAAAAAAATGATGTCTAACTAATTCCTTGTGTGGTTTGCTGATCTCTTAAGCAACCCTAGGGCAAGTTAGGATTTGAATCGATTGATGACTAGTTTTTAGAAACCCTAGGACTAAAGATTGTTTTTCTTGAAGATCAAACTGATAATTAGATTTCCTAAAATAGGTTGCACATCTAAATAACTCTTCATGACTTCATACTTAAGAACTAAGGCAGCCTAAATTTAAGATTAATCTTTTCTTAAGCTGTACTTAGATGTTAGGATGAAACATTGTTTAGTCTTTGATAATGCAACTTAAGTAGAATCTAGTATCATCTTTTCTTACTTGAATCATTCTTAATAACCTAGGGTAAATCACATATATCTCAGATGAAATTCAACATCCAAAGACTTGCATGGTGGGTTGTGGTAGTAGATCAGTAAAACCATACTTCTTTGCTCATATACACTTCAAATCTAATCCCTCTTTTGTTTTATTTGAAGCATACAGAGAAGTCGGCCGAAAAGCTTGCATCGCATCCTTCCCTGAGGATCACGACCCGCATAGCCACTGCTACCGCGGATTCGCATTGAGCACTTGAACACCTTTATTTCTAAATCTAAAATTTTTTATTCTTGTGTGCAGGTAAAATCTCAATCAAAATTTTGGAAAATTTTGGCGCCGTTGCGGGGAAATTGAAAGTGGAACTTATCTCTGCTCCTATTATCTCACCTCCGGACTGGTCCAAACCTTTTGAGATCATGTGCGATGCTTCAGATTTTGCGATAGGTGCTGTCTTAGGACAGCGTAAGGATAGCAAGCAGCATGTGATCTATTATTCGAGTAGGACGCTCAATGACGCCCAAATGAACTATACTACAACCGAGAAGGAATTCTTGGCAGTAGTGTTCGCTTTGGAGAAATTCCGCCCATACCTACTTGGGACTAAGACCACGATTTTCACTGACCATTCTGCACTTCGATACCTTATGCTTAAAAAAGATGCGAAGGCCCGACTCATTCGTTGGATCCTTCTCCTTCAAGAATTCGATCTCGAAATTCGAGATAAAAAAGGTGTCGAAAATGTCGTAGCAGACCATCTCTCTCGTGTGCCAAACACACCTTCTGACGAACTGCCCATCAATGACAATTTCCCCGATGAACAACTTCTAGCCATCTCTAAGGAGCCATGGTTTGCTGACATAGTAAATTACTTAGTTTCAAACCAAACACCACCTAATTGGTCAAAACAGGATAGATACCGATTCTTGTCTCAAGTCCGGTATTACATGTGGGAAGATCCTTATCTTTTCAAATATTGTAGCGACCAAATCATTAGGAGATGTGTCCCCGACGAGGAAACTAGAAGTGTTCTAGCTTTCTGTCATGAGTTCGCTTGCAGTAGACACTTTGGTCCCCGTAAAACTGCCGAAAAGATCCTGCAAAGTGGCTTTTATTGCCCAACCGTGTTTAGAGACGCATTTGAGTATTGCAAAACTTGCGCAAGATGTCAAATGATAGGAAGAATTTCCAAACGAAATATGATGCCCCTAAATCCAATTCTAGAAGTAGAACTTTTCGATGTCTGGGGCATCGATTTTATGGGACCCTTCCCTAATTCGTTTGGGCACCAATACATCTTACTGGCCGTAGACTACGTGTCAAAATGGGTTGAAGCTGTCCCTTGCAAGACAAATGACAACAAAGTTGTTATCAAATTCTTGAAAGATAATATCATCTCACGCTTTGGAATCCCTCGAGCCATCATTAGTGACAATGGCACACATTTTTGCAATAGAACTTTTGAAGCTCTTATGCGAAAATATGCCATAACTCACAAGTTGTCTACGCCCTACCATCCTCAAACTAGCGGACAGGTAGAAGTTTCCAATAGGCAAGTCAAGCTCATCTTGAAGAAAACTGTGAATCAGATTAGGAAGGACTGGTTCACCAAACTGGTAAAAGTTCAATCAAAGATGTTCCCCGGCAACGGTGCCAAAATTTTGATTGAGATTTTACCTGCACACAAGAATAAAAAATTTTAGATTTAGAAATAAAGGTGTGCAAGTGCTCAATGCGAATCCGCGGTAGCAGTGGCTATGCGGGTTGTGATCCTCAGGGAGGGACTAGCGATGGAAGCGTTTGTAAGTTATCTCTAAAAATTTCTCTTTTTTTTAGTTAATTAAAAGGAAAATAAGAAAATATTAATTAAAGTTAGTTTAGAAAGAAAGCGGTATTTTACAATGAGTCAGAAAAGAAAGAATTGGAGAAGTGTTGTGATTTAATCTACAAGAATAAAAGAAAAGAAAAGAAAAGAAAGAAACACTAACCTTGCTTTGGAGGTAGAGTTCCAACACAACTCTCCCACGAAACATGGTCCCGGGATAAGACTGAAATGCCGCGGAAACGCGGCTTGGGCCGCGTTTCCGCGGCTTGGTAATGGCGGCTGGCCACGTGCTTTCGCGCGTGGCCTCCCCTGGTCCGTCCATCTGGTCGTTTCCTTCTGGAAGCTGCATCTTGACTCTTCATCTTGGGATTTCGAGATAACTTGGGAAGCAAGTTACCCTAGATCTCAAATCTTCTCATATCCTTTAAACGAAATTTGCTATCCTTCTTTGGCTTTTATCCTCATCCTGCAAGTGTTTAGGGTTGAATAGAAGTTTATCCTTCCCTCTTCTTTGTATTTGCAACTATTGCCCTTGTGTAATTGCAATTTTGACATTTAATAATTGCGACTTTTGCATTGGGCTTAAATATGGGCTTTTGGGCTTCTTTTTGAGGCTTTATTTCTTTATTTTTATTTCTCAAGGCCTGCACACAATAAATCATAAAATATTAGTAAATGTGCAGAATTATATAAATAAATATGAAAAGGTGATGGTAAATGTAATGATAAAAATGCACTTTTCACTACCAATCACACCCCCACACTTATCTTTTTGCTCGTCCTCGAGTAAAAATCAAAGAAAAAGAAAAAGAAAAGAAAAATTAATCTAACCTAACTCACTTTCGTAGGAATCACGGTTGCACTTAGCATGTGCAACAAGCCGTTAAACCCCTAGGTTACCCTAGAGGACGAGTGTTGTCTCGTGAGGGTTTTCAGCGGATTGCACCCACAAAATCCATAAAAAGGTAAATATTTGAATTATATTTGAAGAGACTAAGTAGTCTATAAGTTTTAGGATTATCATTTTTATTCATTCTTCAAACTTAGTCTTTATATAGTAAATTGTTATCCATTTTAGGTAAGGGTCAAAATTGAACTTTTAATATAGTCTTTTTCGTTACCAAAAATCATATGCATCCTTATGAATTTTTACTAGGAATTTCTTAACTTGGACTCTCATGCCTCTTTATTATTTTTATAACATCATCTAATTTTCTTTCATATAAGTATCAAGGCTTCTGAGGCCCTCATACCTAACTAATTGACTAATAGATGTGTTAATTTTTTTTTTGGCATGTATAACTCATCTAATTTTCTTTCGTGTAAGTATCAAGGCTTCTTGAGGCCTTCATACCTAACTGATTGACTAATCGATGTGTTAATACATGTATAATATTTTCAGTTTTCTTAGGCTTTCTAATCCACCCATGTAGCGAACTTAAAGTCGGTGGCTCCCAAACCGGTCGGCTTTAGGGCACCAGGTGAGAAAACACCCCGCGGACTCAAATTTGAATGAACTAGGCCCACAAAACTAAGGACTTTATTTTATTTAGAACTCACCTTTAGGGGTGAGTACTTATGCTTCTTGAGGCACATGTATCCAGCTTAATTGGTGAAATTATTTTTATTTTTTTATATATATATGAGGCACAAAGGTCTTCGTCTTAGAATCCTAGATACGCATTAGGTATGCAAATTTCATTAAGGTAAAAATCAAGACTAACTAATTATTAATTCTCCTCCTATACCTAAAATTTAAACAATTTATTTATTTTGACAAGTTTTAGAAATCCTAATCATGATTTTCCTAATTCTTAAGATTAACTTAGATTTCTTTCAAAAGATAAGTCAAAATATTGTCCTTTTTATAATTTTTTTTCAGATTTTTTTTTATTAGCAGATTTTTGTTAGTTTTTACCTATGTTAGTATGTTAGTAAAGCCCACCCCCACACTTATCTCATGCATTGTCCTCAATGTATGAATGACTGCATATATGCATGAAAAAGAACAAGGGAAGGCAGAAGTTACCTTAAGGTGGTGGTTCCGATGGTGGTCTAATTGGTCCACGAAATGCGGCCCAAACAAGATAACGTAGTATTTCATGGAGGAACCACCAAAAATTTTTCTTGCATAACCCACGAAAATGTATGTGTGATCATTTTTTAAAATTTTCACCCCATCAAATTTCCAAATTTCATAATAAATTTCAGAGTCAATTGTGTCAACCTCCTTGTCCCAAAATAGAGTATGAAAAGATGGAATTATTGACTTGGACGTCATGGGTACGGGAACGAATACCGACTCAGGAAAGAAACTCAAATCAAGTAAAGGTTCAGGAGTCGGGCTAGGTTCAGGAAGTGGGTCCAAATTAATAAGTTGAAGCTCAAGTCCACATCATCTTCCCATAATGGAATGTGACTCAATGTTGGTGATTCAAGTTCAGGAATGATAGGTGTGGGAATCAAAACTGACTCTAAAATATTACCTAAGTCGCGTAACAAAACAGGAGTCAATAATGATTCAGGAATTTGAACTTGATCATAGATTGGAGAATCTAGGTCACATATCTCATTGGGTTCAATGATATAAAATCAGAACTTGCCAATTTATCCATAGGACTTTCAAATTTGCACAATTGGTCAAGTTCAATATGATCATCAAAAATGGGTGACTCAATTTCATAATGAATTGGCACAGGATCCAATGTTGACTCGGAAAAAATAAAATCAGGTGGAGACACCGAAGTCATTATTGAATCAGGAAGTAAAATTGAATCATCAAGTGGGAGATCATGATCATATTCATGCTCAAGTTCTATTTCAGGAAAGGAAGAACTTGCCAAACTATCAAAAGTTGGAGTTTCGGCAAGTTCAAATGATGGCACTGAAGTAGAATCTTGTTGTCCAAAGCAACTTGGTTCGTCGGCTCTACGAGAGTGGTTAGTGATATCAGAGATGGCCGAACGGTGAGAACGTAAGATTGAACCATCATATCTATGTCATGATCACGGGCTAATCTAGCCTGAGTCATGGCTGCAAGCATCCTTTCATAGTCGATAGGTGCATCATGTTGTGATTGGACTTGAAAAGAGGACGTGTAATCATGATGAAGTTATGAGTTGGTGGACTCACGCATTATCATGTCTGCGATAGATGGTAATTGTTGCTTGGACTCATGCATACTTATCATTTCCCCGATAGATGGTATTCTATTCTGAATGGGTGGATCAGAGTATGACTCTTGGGAATATTGTGGACAAGGTGGAGACGGAGGACAAGTCGGTTGAAAATTGGACTCGGGGGAATCGAAACCCCATGAACTCTGTGAAGAGTTGAAATTATTATGGAAATTATAGTTATAAGATGTGGGGTATGGGTTATATTCATTCGGATAAGACCATTCCGACACACTAGGTTGGTCAAAGTTGTGATATGCCGGGTTGGTAATATCCAAAAAATAGTTAGGTGTGTAATATCGATTAAAATGGAAAATTATTATTATATGCCATATCACACCAACACAACAAAGAAAAAGAAAACAAACAAATAAACAAACAAAAAATAAAAAATTCTAACCTAAGTTAGGATAGACCTATGACCTAGACGACTCCTAACTGGTTAGACTGTCCACGGGAGGAGGGTGCAGACTTTGACCACAAGTTAATCAGCCAGGTCAGGGCAAGAGTGGTGGGAGGTTTCCGTCAGAGACGTTCCTTAATTAAATAACACCAATCTTCGGGCTTTCGGCCTCAATCCCCTTCCTAGACACTGATTTGGCAGGAGTCAACTTCCAGCACTGTTCCCCCTTAGGATAATCTCCTAATTGAGTCCGAGATGTCGCTAGGGCCAACGTTTACTAATTTAAGTTAGGCTTGGGTTAGTGAGTGCTTGGGATATGATTTTGGGCTAAGGAAGGGTGATGAAATCCCCACCTTATCTTGTTAATAGGTTATGCTCTTAAAATAAATTTGTGCAAGTGTACAAAATATGTAAATAAGATTCACTCAAAGCATCAACCAAGAGATGAGTCCTATTCTACATGCAATGCGAACGTACCTTGCTCTAGCACTCTTCAACAGTAAAAATAAAGGAATTGAAAAGACACGTGCCTAATATGCAAACGTCTAATCAATTTTTATCTTTAACAACAAGTATTTTACTGTTGATTAATTAGCAGTAAGCAAGGTTATCATAGAACAAAGTTTAACAGAGCTGTAGACAGATATTGCAATTTTCAGCAACCTGCAGAAAAATTGATCAGTAGTTCACTGCTACTGCCGCGGAACCGCGGCTATTGCCGCGTTTGCGCGGCAAAGTAATAGGCTCTGCTGCTCTGCCTTCGAGGGCAGAGACACAGAGTTGCTATATGTCCACTTCTGCGGCTGTTTTTCTGTTCTCCAAACCTGCAAACAGAAAAGAATAAAAGAATTAGTTAATAAATTTTTTTTATTTTAGAGAAAAACTTACCGTCCCTCCCCGGCAACGGCGCCAATATTTTGATTGAGATTTTCCCTGCACACAAAATAAAGAATATCAGAATTTAAAACAAGATGTGCAAGGTTCTCAATTCGAATCCGCGGTAGCAGTGGCTATGCGGGTCGTGATCCTCAGGGAGGGACTAGCGAGAAGCGTTTAAGTAAGATTCTCTAAAAATTATTTTCTTTTATTATTTACAATGGTATATGATATTTACAATGAGAAGGTGAAAAGTAAATTTGAGAGAGATGGAGATCTAAACTAGAATTAGAAAGAAAGAAAACTATACATACATACCTCTTCTACCTTGCTTTGGAGGCATGGACGCATAAACCATAGGATCGATCTCAGTCCCCTGTTCGCATTATATCATCAAGCTTGGGCAAGTATGAATTGATACGTACCTTGAGGAGGAGAACATCTCCATGAAGTATCGTTGGCACTCCCTAAGACTTGTTATACTTGTGCTTTAGAAATCACTTGCATACTCATCACAAATCAACAGAGATAAAAATAGAAAAGAGAAGAAAAAACAAAAATAAAAGTAAAGCAATTTACAAAAGAAAAATATTACCTTTATTGCTTGAAACAAATGAAGAGAAGAGAAGCATACATTGGTGTCACTCTCAACATAGCCATCTCCCTCACTTACATAAAGAATACAAAAAAGAAAAGGAAAGAAAACCTAAACTAGAAGAAAACCTAAAACCCTAGATTTGGCCCTCTGGCTCTGCCTCTGGACGCCCTTCTCGGTTGCACTGCAGGGGTATTTATAGGTGCAGAAGGAGGTAGAGTCCCAACACAACTCTCCCACGAAAACGGGTCCCCAGATAACACAGAATTGCCGCGGAAACGCGGCTTAGGCCGCGTTTTCACGGCCTGGTAATGGCGGCTGGCCACGCGCTTTCGCGCGTGGCCTCCCTTGGTCCGTCCATCTGGTCGTTTCCTTCTGGAAGCTGCATCTTGACTCTTCATCTTGGGATTTCGAGATAACTTGGGAAGCAAGTTACCCTAGATCTCAAATCTTCCCATATCCTTTAAACGAAATTTGCTATCCTTCTTTTGCTTTTATCCTCATCCTGCAAGTGTTTAGGGTTGAATAGAAGTCTATCCTTCCCTCTTCTTTGTATTGCAACTATTGCTCTTGTGTAATTGCAATTTTGACATTTAATAATTGCGACTTTTGCATTGGGCTTAAATATGGGCTTTTGGGCTCTTTTGAGGCTTTATTTCTTTATTTTTATTTCTCAAGGCCTGCACACAATAAATCATAAAATATTAGTAAATGTGCAGAATTATATGAATAAATATGAAAATGTGATGGTAAATGTAATGATAAAAATGCACTTTTCACTACCAATCACACCCCCACACTTATCTTTTTGCTCATCCTCGAGTAAAAATCAAAGAAAAAGAAAAAGAAAAGAAAAATTAATCTAACCTAACTCACTTTCATAGGAATCATGGTTGCAATTAGCATGTGCAACAAGCCGTTAAACCCTAGGTTACCTAGAGGACGAGTGTTGTCTCGTGAGGGTTTTCAGCGGATTGCACCCACAAAATCCATAAAAAGGTAAATATTTGAATTATATGGAAGAGACTAAGTAGTCTATAAGTTTTAGGATTATCATTTTTATTCATTCTTCAAACTTAGTCTTTATATAGTAAATTGTTATCCATTTAGGTAAGGGTCAAATTGAACTTTTAATATAGTCTTTTTCGTTACAAAAATCATATGCATCCTTATGAATTTTTACCAGGAATTCCTTAACTTGGACTCTCATGCCTCTTTATTATTTTTATAACATCATCTAATTTTTCTTTCGTATAAGTATCAAGGCTTCTTGAGGCCCTCATACCTAACTAATTGACTAATAGATGTGTTAATTTATTTTTTTGGCATGTATAACTCATCTAATTTTCTTTCGTGTAAGTATCAAGGCTTCTTGAGGCCTTCATACTAACTAATTGACTAATAGATGTGTTAATACATGTATAATATTTCTTAGTTTTCTTAGGCTTTCTAATCCACCCATGTAGTGAACTTAAAGTCGGTGGCTCCCAAACCGGTCGGCTTTAGGGCACCAGGTGAGAAAACACCCCGCGGACTCAAATTCGAATGAACTAGGCCACAAAACTAAGGACTTTATTTTATTTAGAACTCACCTTTAGGCGTGAATACTTATGCTTCTTGAGGCACAGTATCAAGCTTAATTGGTGAAATTATTTTTTATTTTTTATTTTTATATATATACGAGGCACAAAGGTCTTCGTCTTAGAATCCTAGATATGCATTAGGTATGCAAATTTCATTAAGGTAAAAATCAAGACTAACTAATTATTCAATTTCTCCTCCTATACCTAAAATTTAAACAATTTATTTATTTTGACCAAGTTTTTAGAAATCCTAATAGTGATTTTCCTAATTCTTAAGATTAACTTAGATTTCTTTCAAAAGATAAGTCAAAATATTGTCCTTTTATAATTTTTTCAGATTTTTTTTATTAGCAGATTTTTGTTAGTTTTTACCTATGTTAGTATGTTAGTAAAGCCCACCCCCCACTTATCTCATGCATTGTCCTCAATGTATGAATGAATGCATATATGCATGAAAAGAACAAGGGAAGGCAGAAGTTACCTTAACGTGGTGGTTCCGGTGGTGGTCTAATGGTCCACGAAATGCGGCCCAAACAAGATAACGTAGTATTTCATGAAGGAACCCACCAAAAATTTTTCTTGTATAACCCACGAAAATGTATGTGTGATTATTTTTTAAAATTTCCACCCATCAAATTTTTAAATTTCATAATAAATTTCAGAGTCAATTGTGTCAACCTCCTTGTCCAAAAATAGAGTATGAAAAGATGGAATTATTGACTTGGACGTCATGGGTACGGGAACGAATACCGACTCAGGAAAGAAACTCAAATCAAGTAAAGATTCAGGAGTCAGGTTAGGTTCAGGAAGTGGGACCAAATTAATAAGTTGAAGCTCAAGTCCACAATCATCTTCCCACAATAGAATGTGACTCAATGTTGGTGATTCAAGTTCAGGAATGATAGGTGTGGGAATCAAAACTGACTCTAAAATATTACCTAAGTCGGGTAACAAAACAGGAGTCAACGGCGCCAAAATTTTGATTGAGATTTTACCTGCACACAAGAATAAAAAATTTTAGATTTAGAAATAAAGGTGTGCAAGTGCTCAATGCGAATTCGCGGTAGCAGTGGCTATGCGGGTCGTGATCCTCAGGGAAGGATGCGATGCATGCTTTTCGGCCGACTTCTCTATATGCTTCAAATAAAACAAAAGAGGGATTAGATTTGAAGTGTATATGAGCAAAGAAGTATGGTTTTACTGATCTACTACCAAACCCACCATGCAAGTCTTTGGATGTTGAATTTCATCTTGAGATATATGTGATTTACCCTAGGTTATTAAGAATGATTCAAGTAAGAAAAGATGATACTAGATTCTACTCAAGTTGCATTATCAAAGACTAAACAATGTTTCATCCTAACATCTAAGTACAGCTTAAGAAAAGATTAATCTTAAATTTAGGCTGTCCTAGTTCTTAAGTATGAAGTCATGAAGAGTTATTTAAATGTGCAACCTATTTTAGGAAATCTAATTATTAGTTTAATCTTCAAGAAAAACAATCTTTAGTCCTAGGGTTTCTAAAAACTAGTCATCAATCGATTCAAATCCTAATTTGCCCTAGGGTTGCTTAAGAGATCAGCAAACCACACAAGGAATTAGTTAGACATCATTTTTTTTATAATTTTCTTTTTTATTTTTTTATTTCTTAATTAGAAAAATTGTAAAGAAGAAGAAATGAAAACAAGAGATCGCAGATTAAAAACCGAAACAATAGATTCACGGAGAAATAACTTGACAAGAATTAAATATGCAAAGAGGTAACCTTTATTCGAATAGATGTCTCCAAATACAAGCTCCTCCTCCCACAATGCCTTTGAAATAAAAGTACAACTTTGCAGAATTTTAGAAAAGCTAAAGAAAACCCTAATTTCTCTCTGGATGCCCTCTCTGCTGCGCCTGCAGGGATATTTATAGGTGCAGAAGGGCGATAGAGTCCCGGATAAACTCCTCCACGAAAACTGGTAGATGGCCAAGACAAGATTGTCGCGGAAACGCGGCTTGGGCCGCGTTCCGCGCCTGGTAGTGGCGGCTGGCCACGCGCTTTGGCGCGTGGCTCCCCTGGTCCGTCCATCTGGGTATATGCTTCTGGATGCTGGATCCTGACTCTTCATATTGGATTTTCGAGATAACTTAGAAATAAGTTACCCTTTATCCAATTTCCTTCAAAAATGAATTTCATCCTTGCACATGTATTTATCTTCATCCACCAAGCATTTAGGATTGGATAGAACTATATCATTTTCCTCTTTGTAGTGTTTGCAATATTTACATCTTGTATTGCACTTTGACTTCTTGTATTGCACTTTTGCACTTGGGCTTGGACTTTGGGCTTGGATCGTGGCTTTTAGGCTTCATTAAGCTTTAATTCTTTATTTAATTCAGAACTCAAGGCCTGCACACATTAAATAACAAAATATTAATAAATGTGCATCATTATATGAATAAATGTAAAATGTGATAGTAAATATGATGACAATTATGCATTTTTCACTACCAATCACCGGTCGTCCGGTAGCCTGTCAGGCTGCCACATCAACCGTTATAGTTTTCGTTTGGGCTTTAAATACCCCAACTCTTGGGGGTTTTAGAAAAGATTTTTAGAGCTAAAATTCCTGACTTCTTCAGTGTTTTAAACAAGTTTTGAAAAGAGTTTTTTGGGCTTTAAACTTCTCATCTTTATTGTTTTG
>JAVJIF010022744.1:0-68955 GCA_038442645.1 Agave tequilana
GGGATTAGGCGTCGAGCCAAGAGCCGCGTATCTCTGCGAATCACTGTGCCTATAAAAGACAACAGTCTTTCAGAGTCATCATTAGACTCTTCTTCTTCGTTTGAACCTCTTAGGGTTAAGAAAACTCGAAGCTTTTTTCTTCTCGTTTCTACCATCTTCAACACCAATTCCATGGTCTCAATGGCACCAAAAGCTAAACATACTGCTTCGCCTTCAAAGGCTTTTATTTCTGAGACCCCAAATGGGTGGCTCTCCCATACAGGAAGCCCCTATTTCAGGTATTAAAACCATCAGATTTGGTTTTTCGCCATTAAAGGGCTTACAAAGTTCTTTTAACTCTTAAATCCCTTTTGAATGTGAACCGCCAACGCGGGCTCATGCCGTGTTTGATCTTCAGGCGCGGTTCTTGAGTTGACAGACAAGACGCAGGTTTTGACGACCTCTGCATCTTTTATCAACTTAGCCTTATCTGTTTGTTGAACGCAGGGCCCTATTGAGCCTTGCGTTTTGGACTCAATGCTCAGATATTTCTAAGTGTGGGGAGTTCAGACACAGACTTCAGACGATTCTTGCACTTTGCAAGATCAGACGCAAGTTTTAATTGAAAATCACCTAGAGGGGGGGTGATAGTTGATGATGCTAATCAAGGGCAATTTAAAAATTAAAGCTACAACAATCACCAAGCAAGAGTCACAATGAATGCAAGCAAGTATGACAATGAATATGATGAGCAAGTAATAGTGCAAGCAAAGTAGAGTAAGGAATGCAAGAATGTAAACCAATCGCAAACACAAAGATATGTTATCGAGGTTCGAGCACCCAGCTCTACTCCCCGCCTTCCCCAGAAGGATTCTAGCTACTTCCACTATCACAAAGATCTCAATACATGGAGTACCCACTCCACAATCTCAGTACAAGTAATTTCCTTGGTATCAAAAGACCACAACTCTCTCTTTCAAATATCTCTTCCTTACAAAGGTCCTTAGAGAAATTGAGTAGGAATGAAGCTCTTGTTGTAAGTGAAGAAGAGAGAATTAAATCAGAGAGTATTTGAAAAACCCTTCAGAAAATCAGTGAGAATTCAGCACAAAAACCAAGAAACAAGTCTCTTTTGAAGCCTTAAACTTTTGAATTTTCTAGCAATAATTGTTGTAACAAATCTCTCCCCAAACACCCCTATTTATAGGAGAGGGCTAGGGTTTAGGGATAAAACATAATTACTGATGTTTAGGAGGTAATTAGATCAAAATATATCCTTAAACGAATTTTTAAACACAAAAGACAAAAAACAGCTCTTTAAAAACTGCCCGTTACTGTTCAACGGTCTAGCTCGGTCGACCGTGCGGTCGACCGCTAGTACAAATTTTGACCGTTACAGGCATTCGGTCGACCGACCCGTCGACCGGAAAAACCTGAGAGCAAAAACAATATAGTCCGGTCGACCGTGTCGGTCGACCGACAGATATGCACACGGATACGTGCATCTGCCAGAACTACGGTCGACTGGTCCGGTCGACCGGACCAGACTGACACAGACTCGGTCGACTGCCCCGGTCGACCGGATCAGGTCAAAAATCATTTTAGGAAAGAAAACAAAGAGGATTTTGATTTTAACAAAAATACTTTTGAACAGGGAATAGTATAAAATATAAAGATGTATCTGTAGGCAAAAACTTGTATGCAAAATATTTTTGTATAATTTATAAGAAATTATTTTGGAATGAGCATGTGCGCAAAAACGTGTGTGATAGAGCTTCAAACTATCCACTATTCTTTAACATACTATAAACTGAAAAACAAATTACATGAAGACTTCTTGAGCTAACTTCAAGTCTTTGAGCCATCAATGCTTGCTAGAGCCTTCTCTTCTATGATCCTTCCTTGATGTGCAATTTGCCTTCCTTACTTTGTGGAACTTAGAAATTCTTGCAATAGCTAAGCGATGGTCTCTAAACATGGTACAAAACTTGAAACTCATCTTAACAAACTTGTTAGTACCAAATAGCACTAATTTGGTTTGTCATCATCAAAACACAAAACAATTGGAGAGTGTAACCTCTTGGGCTAACAATCTCCCCCTTTTTGATGATGACAAAACAAATAGGCTATAACAAAAATATAGGGGAGGAGAAAACTCCCCCTCAAATTATGCTATACATAAAACACAAGAATATGCTCTAGATACCAATAATTGAAATGATGCACAATTATTGAAACCAATTAAAAAATATAGAAAACACAAAATTGCTCTTGATACAAAAATACCAAATTTAAACTAAAACAGCTAAACACAAGAATTCATAAAACCAAAACATATAAATTCATACAACTTATTTTTGTCCATGTAAACTTATTCTCCCCCTTTTTGTCATACATCAAAAAGGGTTATGAAAAACATGTTTATTCAATAATACAAACATTAAGTTCTCCACAAATAAACGAAAATCTAGCAAAATCAAGAGGTTTAGTGAAAATATCGGCTAGTTGTAAATCCGTGAAAACATAATCAATATCTATATCACCTTTCTCAAAATGATCTCTAAGAAAGTGATATCTAATCTCAATGTGCTTGGTCTTACTATGTTGATTTGCATTTTTGGTCATGTGAATAGTACTAGTATTATCACAAAATATTTTTATATGATCAAAGTGCAAATCAAAATCAAGGAGAGTATGTTTCATCCAAAGGACTTGTGCACAACAAGCCCCCGCGGCAACATACTCCGCCTCGGCGGTTGAGAGAGCTACGGAATTTTGTTTCCTAGAGGACCATGAAACAAGACAATTACCAAGAAATTGACATGTCCCACTAGTACTCTTTCTATCTACTCTACAACCCGCATAGTCGGCATCCGAATAACTAGTCATTGAAAAATCTATAGTTTTCGGATACCAAAGACCCATTCCAATAGTGCCCTTAATATAACGAATAATGCGTTTTACCGCAATAAGATGAGACTCTTTAGGACACGATTGAAATCTAGCACAAAGACACACACTAAACATGATATCCGGCCTACTTGCCATTAAATATAAAAGACTTCCTATCATGCTTCTATATAATTTAATATCAACATTTTTACCTTGTTCGTCCTTATCAAGCTTGGTTGTAGTTGCCATTGGAGTGTTGCAAGCCTTTGATCCTTCAAGCCCAAACTTCTTTACTAGCTCCTTTGCGTACTTGGCTTGGTTAATGAAGGTTCCGTCTTGCGATTTCTTGATTTGGAGTCCAAGGAAGAAATTGAGCTCACCCATGGAAGACATTTCAAATTCTAGTTGCATTACCTTCTCAAAATCCTTGCATAAAAGTTCATTAGTAGATCCAAAAATTATATCATCAACATAAATTTGCACAATTAAAATATCATTATCAACATGCTTAGTAAAAAGAGTTGTGTCTACTTTGCCTTTAATAAAATCATTTGAAATGAGAAAACTAGAAAGCCTTTCATACCAAGCTCTTGGAGCTTGTTTCAATCCATACAAAGCTTTATCAAGTTTAAAAACAAAATCGGGATGAACATGATCAATAAAACCGGGAGGTTGAGAAACATAAACTTCTTCATTTATAAAACCATTCAAAAATGCACTTTTCACATCATTTGAAAAAGTTTAAAATTTTTAAAACATGCAAAAGCTAGTGTCATCCGTATGGCTTCAAGCCGTGCTACGGGTGCAAAGGTCTCCTCAAAGTCAATTCCCTCAACTTGAGTGTAACCTTGGGCCACTAACCTAGCTTTATTCCTAATGACATTTCCGGACTCATCCATCTTGTTTCTAAAGATCCACTTAGTACCATTATTGGTCTATCGTGGGGCTTAGGAACAAGGTGCCAAACTTGGTTGCGCTCAAATTGATTGAGTTCCTCTTGCATGGCAAGCAACCAATATGGGTCCGTCTCGGCTTCGAGAATGCCTTTGGGTTCAAAATGAGAAATGAAAGCAAAGTTACCACATAGGTCATGGAGTTTGGAGCGCGTTGTGACTCCTTTAGATGCATCACCCAAGATGAGCTCCTTAGGATGATTTGTAGCGTATCTCCAAGCTTTAGGAAGCGGTTGAGTGCTTTCCTCCTTATCCTCTTGAACTTCACCAATAGGGTCTAGCTTTTCTTCTTGAGCGGGTGAGTCCTTCAAGGATAGTCTCTCCATGTCTTCACCTAATGGTTTAATCTCTACAACATTCTCAACAACCACATTAGATTCTTCAAATTTAACATGCATGGATTCTTCTATGGTAAGAGAAGATCTAATGAAAACTCTATATGCTTTGCTAGTAGAGGAATATCCAACAAAGATAGCCTCATAAGCCTTAGCATCAAATTTACCCAAATTATCCTTTGTATTTAAAACAAAACACTTGCATCCAAAAACTTTGAAATATGCAACATTAGGTTTTCTAGAATGATACATTTCAAAAGAAGTTTTTGAAGAATTTTTGCATAAATAAATACGATTCGATATATAGCATGCGGTGTTACGGTCTCGGCCCATAAATATTGAGGGAGGTCATATTCACTTATCATTGTCCTAGCCATCTCTTGAAGTGTTCTATTTTTCCTTTCTACAACTCCATTTTGTTGTGGAGTTCTAGGACAAGACGTTTCATGCTTAATTCCCTTTTCATCGCAATAAGTCATGAAGAGTTGGTTAATAAACTCACCACCTCTATCACTTCTTATTCTCAAATCAGAAAACCTTTTTCTTTTTCAACTCTTTTTCGAAAAATCTTAAAATGAGAAAAAGTTTGATCTTTATTTTGCAAAAAGAAAACCCAAGTAAACGGGAAAAATCATCAACCAAAACAAATACAAATCTACTTCCATTTAAACTTTTAGTTTTAGTTGGTCCAAAAAGATCCATATGAATTAATTCTAAAGGCCTAGTTGACATGATATCCTTGATTGGTTTAAAGGAAGACTTGGTTTGTTTCCAAGTTGGCACGCACCACAAATGCGGTCTTTCTCAAAATTCAAGTAAGGTATACCCTTCACTAATTCCTTTGAATTAATCCTAGAAATATGGTCAAAAGATGCATGTCCTAATCTTCTATGCCAAAGCCAAGAATTTTCATCAAAAGCATTTATGCATTTAGTAGAACAATCTAAATTAAGCATGTCAATAATATAAACATTATTATCACGAAAACCGGTAAGAATACAATCATTAGATTTAACATCAAAAATCTTGCAAGAAGTATCATCAAAAACAACTTTAAGTCCACGGTCACAAAGTTGACTAATGCTAAGCAAATTATGTTTTAAACCATCTACTAAAACAACATTCTCAATAATAGGAGATGCACAAATTTGAATGTTACCTATACCGATGATAGTTCCTTTGGAGTCATCCCCGAAGGTGACGGTGCCACCTTCCATGTACCTTGATAGGGTTGTGAAGTTGTTGATGTCCCATGTCATGTGTCTTGAACAACCACTATCAAGGTACCACCGCTCCCTACGTCTTGGAGCTTTGGTGTGTACCTACATCAAACAATTTAAGACTTGATTTTGGTACCCACATTTTCTTGGGTCCTCTAGGGTTAGTGTCATGAACCCAAACAAGATTATTTGTTCTATTTAGTTGATCATAACAAAACTTAGCTAAATGTCCATTTTTACCACAATATGTGCATCTATATACTCTACCATATTTAAAAGCATAATGGGTGTGTGATTTGTGAGCATGAGCATTGTGAGCATGAGCATGAGAGGTGTTAGCATGAGAATTCTTAGCTTGTGAAGTGTTAGCATGAGAATTCTTAGCTTGTGAAGTGTTAGCATGAGAAGTATGCTTTTTAGAAAACATGTTCTCAAGTTTCTTAGTATTGAAAGCACAATCATTTAAAACTTTTCGAAATCATTCATTTTGGATTTAAAAGAAGAAATTTCTTTTTCATCAATAATAGGAGATTTTGCCTTACAAGAACTCTTGTAGGCACAAAATTCTTTTTGCATGGAAATGAAATTAGAAGAAACATCATCTTTTTCTTTAGAAACGATGGCAAGTTGATTTTTAAGAAAGCAACTTCTTTTTGTAATTTTAAGCATTCAAGTTTCTAATTATCATAAGTTTCAGAAAGTTCTACAAAGGCATGAACTAGAACTTCCTTACTTAGTTCATCATCTTCATCATCAAGGGATTGAGGGGTTACCTTAGGTGTGTTTGCCATGAAACACATATTAGCTTGATCCACCTCCTCTTCGGACTCGCTTTCCGAATCCCATGTTGCTTTGTAGGCTCTCTTCTCCTCCGGTTTCTTTGGCTTGAAGGAGGAAGTCATCTTCTTCTTGAACTCCGGACAATCCGCCATGATATGTCCGGGTTTGCGGCAATTATATCAAATGATCTTCCGCTCCTCTTTGCCTTCGAATCTTCTCCGGAAGTTGAACTTGTTCTTTCGGTACAACCTCTTGACATTCCGTACAAGTAGAGTTAGCTCCTCATCTTCTTCTTCATCTTCATCATCGTCTTCATTGGTGGATGAAGTCTTGAAGGCTATGGATTTCTTCTTTGAAGTAGTGGCTTCTTCTCTTACCTTCTTCTCCATCTCATGGGTCTTTAGGTTCCCAATGAGACTAATGATGTCCATCTCGTCCTTGTCGTTCAACTCCTTTAAGGTGGTGGCCTTGATCTCCCATGAAGAAGGAAGAGCCCGTATCACTTTGCGCACCTTTTGATCGTTGGAGATGACGTCACCTAATGAAGAAAGACCATTTGTAATTTTAGTGAAACGAGTAATCATACAATCAATGGATTCATCATCAAGCATTTTAAATGATTCATATTGAGACCTCAAGAGATCTATCTTAGCTCTCTTGACTTATGAAGTCCCTTCATGTGTGACCAATAAGTGTTGCCAAATCTCATAGGCGGATTGGCAATGAATTACCCGTGTAAGGTCATCCTCATTCAAGGCGGTTAATAGGGAGTTTTGGGCTTTGGAGTTAGCCTCATATTCTCTAAAGTTGATGTCGGTCCAAGTGCTCTCATCACTATCGGGTGCTACATAGGGTTTAGTCAAGGACTTGGCCACTAAGCTACCCAAAGATTGCAAAAATATAGTCATCCTAACCTTCCAAATAGGGAAATTAAGTCCATCAAATTTAGGAGGGGTTTTGATGTTATCGGCCATGTTTACTAGTGTATGAATGGATGAATGAAAATGTTAATTAGCAATATTTTAAGGATCTCTCTAAGGATGTTAAGCCAAACCTAGAGTCCAAGCTCTGATACCAATTGAAAATCACCTAGAGGGGGGGTGAATAGGTGATGATGCTAATCAAAGGGCAATTTAAAAAATTAAAGCTACAACAATCACCAAGCAAGAGTCACAAGATGAATGCAAGCAAGTATGACAATGAATATGATGAGCAAGTAATAAGTGCAAGTAAAGTAGAGTAAGGAATGCAAGAATGTAACCAATCGCAAACACAAAGATATGTTATCGAGGTTCGAGCACCCAGCTCTACTCCCCGCCTTCCCCAGAAGGATTCTAGCTACTTCCACTATCACAAAGATCTCAATTACAATGGAGTACCCAACTCCACAATCTCAGTACAAGTAATTTC
Source organism: Agave tequilana (assembly GCA_038442645.1). Taxonomy (NCBI): domain Eukaryota; kingdom Viridiplantae; phylum Streptophyta; class Magnoliopsida; order Asparagales; family Asparagaceae; genus Agave; species Agave tequilana. The sequence continues at coordinate 7,570 of JAVJIF010022744.1, forward strand.
CTTGGTAGTCAAAAGACCACAAACTCTCTCTTTCAAATATCTCTTCCCTACAAAGGTCCTTAGAGAATATTGAGTAGGAATGAAGCTCTTGTTGTAAGTGAAGAAAGAGAATTAAATCAGAGAGTATTTGAAAAACCCTTCAGAAAATCAGTGAGAAATTCAGCACAAAACCAAGAAACAAGTCTCTTTTGAAAGCCTTAAACTTTTGAATTTTTTAGCAATAATTGTTGTAACAATCTCTCCCCAAACACCCCTATTTATAGGAGAGGGCTAGGGTTTAGGGATAAAACATAATTACTGATGTTTAGGAGGTAATTAGATCAATATATCCTTAAACAAATTTTTAAACACAAAAGACAAAAATAAACAGCTCTTTAAAAACTGCCCGTTACTGTTCAACGGCTAGCTCGGTCGACCGGTGCGGTCGACCGCTAGTACAAAATTTTGACCGTTACAGGCATTCGGTCGACCGACCCGGTCGACCGGAAAAACCTAAGAGCAAAAACAATATAGTCCGGTCGACCGTGTCGGTCGACCGACAGATATGCACACGGATACGTGCATCTGCCAGAACTACGGTCGACTGGTCCGGTCGACCGGACCAGACTGACACAAACTCGGTCGACTGCCCCGGTCGACCGGATCAGGTCAAAAATCAATTTTAGGAAAGAAAACAAAGAGGATTTTGATTTTAACAAAAATACTTTTGAACAGGGAATAGTATAAAATATAAAGATGTATCTGTAGGCAAAAACTTGTATGCAAAATATTTTTGTATAATTTATAAGAAATTATTTTGGAATGAGCATGTGCGCAAAAACGTGTGTGATAGAGCTTCAAACCTATCCACTATTCTTTAACATACTATAAACTGAAAAACAATTACATGAAGACTTCTTGAGCTAACTTCAAGTCTTTGAGCCATCCAATGCCTTACTAGAGCCTTCTCTTCTATGATCCTTCCTTGATGTGCAATTTGCCTTCCTTGCTTTGTGGAACTTAGAAGTTCTTGCAATAGCTAAGCGAATGGTCTCTAAACATGGTACAAAACCTGAAACTCATCTTAACAAACTTGTTAGTACCAAATGGCACTAATTTGGTTTGTCATCATCAAAACACAAAACAATTGGAGAGTGTAACCTCTTGGGCCAACATTAATGAATCATGCGTCTGAGTCCGATACTTAGAAATTTTTTCTGAGTCCTGGATTTTTAAAATGCGGGCTTCATGCTAGCCTCGCGATCTTTGAATCTGGATGCAGATTTGGTGATCTCCACGTCTGGATTCATTCCTGCGTTTGATTTTCAAACACTTAACCATTTTCTTTTAAATTTCTGATCAAGTGTTGTCTCTTTTGCAGTACGATACTCCTCCAACCCTTTATCCAAAAAGTGCCATTTTGGACATGTAGGCGGTGCTGATCATAACCTGACCTTTGTACTGCAGAAAACTGCTCCTGTGACTACCGGTAAGTTGAAGGAGCGAAAGGAGAAGATCTCCAAGGCCAGTATGATGACCCTTCGGGAGATTATCACTGACGGAGTGTTTGAGACAGATTCGCGCACTCCATTACAGAAGCCTGCCTTCTTCTTTGGTGATAACATCGGCGAGGAGGATAAGACTTTGCATGACGGAGCTTACAAGTGGCTTCGTCAGATAGGGGATAGGAAGTTCTTTCTTCCCAATATGGAGAGAATGTATCCCTTATCCTATCTCCAACATATGTCTGTTCACCGTGTAATGGAATGGGATCTTACCCGATCTGTCTCCGGTGTCTCTCTCGGCATACTAGGTGCCAAAGGAATACACTCTGGCGGTCATGGGAAAGAGGTCTTTGGTTTATTTCCCGGATTGCTCAGAACTGAGTATCCGAGAGGGGAAACCCCTCAACTCGGTACTACCTTCATCAATCAGTTCATGAAGGTAAGGGGTGATTTTCCCGTTGATTTCTGCCCGCTCGGGTGGGTTCATTCTTCTGACAGATCCTGGTGGGGCAAGATGGTTAGATTTGTTCTTGCCGAACTTGGAGCTCTACTGGAACAAGTGGGGCTGTACCATGATTGGGAAAGAGTAATGTAGAGTTATTACACAAGTATTCAATTAAAGAAGAAAGGTTTAGAGTTAACCTTGGTGCTCGTTTACTCCACAAATGTATTCAAAGATCAATATACCCTTTCCAATCTCCGCTATAGCAATGGCTATACCGGGTCGATTCTCCGGGAGAGCTAGCGATAGAAGCGTTCCGGTATGGAGTGAAGAAATGAAAAACGAAATGTCTTCTATGTATTTACACAAATGCAAGAAGCAACATGAAAAGAAGTGATGGATTTGTGTATTATGGAAAAAGAAATCAAAAGAACTTGGGTGAAGTGTGTTGCAAAGAAAGAAAAGCTAGTAAGAAAGTGTTGGAAAACTTTGGATAAGAAAATACATGGCTAGCTAACTTTACCTCATTGCTAACTTACTAAACTCAATGGTGATGCTATATTGCCTCATGTTGATTCATTGGCAATAGGGATAACTTGCTTGTTTGTTCAAGTGTTTTACCATTTGGAAGATGAGTGTTCTCTTGTTCTTTATCTTGAAGCCTCATATTGATTCATTGGCTCTCTAGATAGATATTCAATGATGAACTCTAGGATTGGTACTCAAAGAATGCTAGGTTAGAAGAATCAACATTCATTTATACTTTCAAGACATAACAACAAATTAGCTTGAAGTAAAGAAGTTGTTCTACAAGTAGCACATGTTTGGTGATCCATCTCCATGTTCCATCAAAGGCTCTTGTTCTAGACAAGGCTCTAAATGAGGCACACATGAGTCATATGGAGTATGAACAAGCAATTGCCAAGGGAAAGCAACTCAACTTCCTTGGTAAGTAAAAGAACTATAACAATGTAAGTATAAAGATAAGCATATTCCAAAGAGATAGAAGTTAGCTAGGTAAGTTCTTAGCTAGCCATGCAATAGAGATTTAGCTATCCATTACACTAAAAACAAAGCAACTATTCATGATGTAAAGCAATAGAACTAAAGCAAATGAAATAGCACTAGAATGAAAGCAAGAAATTAAAGCAAAGTAAAGTAAAACATACTAGAGATTGCAAAGAGATGAATGGAGCTCTTTTGATTAATCCTTGCCTACAAGAATGTCACTTCCTTGATACAAGCTTTCAACAGCACTCTCTCTCTCACTTTGTCAAAATCTCTAGGAGGAAGAAGATGAAGACTAAAAATCTAGGAGAATAACAAAACAAAATACAAGAATTTCCCCTATTTTCTTCTCTCACTTTCCTCTCTTTTCTCCACGCACAGACCCTGGTCCTCTATTTATAGCCATCCATGAGAAGGATCTAGAGCCCTGGCCGTTGGCGCAAAATCCGGGCTCCAACTGCCTCCAAACCGCCGCAGATACGCGGGAATATCCCAGAATTGGCGGCAAAATCTGGGCCGTTGAGCCCAGATTTTCTGTTGTGATTTGGTTGTTAGGTTGTTATCCACGTGGCCTTCTGGAAGATCCAATTGGCGCGCGGATCTCAACTGAATCCAAATTCAAATCTTGGGCTCTTTTGGGCTTATGGATTTAATCTCTTTAATTATTGCTAATTAAAGTGATTAATGGACTTTTTCTCTTTTAAGTTGTGGACCTGTAAAAATAGAGAGAAAAGGGGTTAAAAATCACATTTTATTTACAATATACATGGTATGGAAGTGGTAAAATATGCAAATATGTATAACAATCACACCCCATACCTAGCTTTTGCTCGTCCTCGAGCAAAAAGAAAGAAAAAGAAAGAAAAATAAAATCCTAACTAATTTATTACACCACTTTCGTAGGTGACACGATTGCACTGAGCACGTGCAACAAGCCGTTAAACCTCTAGGTTACCCTAGAGGAGGAGTGTTGTCTCCTGAGGGTTTTCAGCGGATTGCACCCACAAAATCCATAAAAAAGAAAACAAATGTTAGTGTTTTGAAAATGCATTTTGAAAGAGAGACATGTTTTCGAACTATTTTTGCAAAAATATAAGTGATCTAAGGTCATAAGTCCACCTATAATCATTCTTCCTTAAACTTAGTCTCCATGCAAGATCTTGTCTTTAATTAAGGTAAGAATTCAAAATTGGATTGAATACTTTATCTTTCATAAAACCTAGATAGTATGCACACCGTGACAGTGAAGATTTCTGGGATTTCAACTCTAACCATAAAGCCATTTATTTTATATATATATATATATATATATATATATATATATATATATATATATATATATATTTTTTTTTTTCTTCTTCCCTTAGTTTTCTTAGGCTTTCTAGTTCACCCATGTAGCGAGCCTATAACCGATGACTCCCAAACCAGACGGTCCTAGGGCACCAGATGAGAAAACATCCCTCGGGTTTAAGGACTCGAGTGAAAAAGGCCACAAAACTAAGGGGGATTATTCTTTTTGATCACCGTTAGGCGTGAATAATTATGCTTCTTGAGGCATAATTCTCCAGCTTAATGAGTGATGTTTTTCACCGTTAGGCGTGAATAACCATGCTTCTTGAGGCATAATTATCCAGCTTAATAAGTGATATTTTTCTCTATATTTTTTTTTGATCACCGTTAGGCGTGAATAATCATGCTTCTTGAGGCATAGTTATCCAGCTTAATAAGTGATGTTTTATTCTTTTTTTTTATTATTTATTTTATGGCATTTTAGGTCTTTGTTTCCATCCCAAAAATTGTGTAAGTGTGAAGTGCTTACTATCTAAGGCAAAAATTCAAGATAAAAATATCTCCCCAATTTTACTTACTTAGCCTATAATTTTAAACAAGATCTATTATTTCAACTAGGTTTAAGATGTCATAATTAAGGCTTTCTTAATTTCTAAGATACATCTTAATTTTCTTAAAAATAGATCAAAACTTTGTCTCTTATTTCAAAAAGTTTTTTTTTTTATATATATTTTTTATTTTTCTAAAAGAAAATAAAATCTAACAAGAAAATAGAAAATCTACAAAGAAAAGTAAAAAATCTAAAAAGAAAAAACCTAAAAAGACCTAAAAGAAAATGAAAATCATAAAAATAAAAAGCCTAAAAAGAAAATGAAAAATCCTATGTTAGCATCTACCCCCCCATACCTATCTCATGCATTGTCCCCAATGCATGCAAGATGAAATGATGCATGAAATAGGTAAAGGATAAAGCTACTCCCTCTGTCGTTTTGGACCCGCGGTGGTGCTAGGTCCAGCCGACTGTGATCTCCTCAACGCTGCCTCCATACTATCTAATCGAGAGGATTGCTCCTCTACCTTCTTTCTCAGCCTCACTTGACCCCTAAAGATTTTCTTCATGCCCTTCCACATGGTGGACATGAAGGTTCGTGACTCAGTTGGGGGGTCCTGCCTCCAGAATTGTGGCTCATCTATCTCCTCTAGGCTTTCCTCCGAAGAGGACTCCACAGGTACATTCTCAGGCTGGGCACTGGGTGTCCAGAGTGCCTGCAAGCAACCATTATATGAGCTTGTGGGTCTCTCTACAGTAACAGGCACTCGGGCAAATGTATTAAAAACAGCGTCTGACATGAAATATTTACACAGACGTGTAATTAAGATGGAATGAGAATGCTTTGCACCCCGAGTGCGGGAGGAATTTTCAAGAATGGTACGGAAGATGGCCCGATTCAAACAGACCGTGTGGTTTTGTGTCATTAAGTCATGGATTATCTGTAACACGGGTCTGTTGAAGGAGGATTGATGGTCAAGCCCAAAAATATTGCGTTGGACCCAGCGTCCAATGCAATGAACATTTCTAAAAGTCGTGTTGGCTTTGAGCCCACGATCCTGAATTGTGCAGCAGACACCCATGATGGTTAAGTAATCTAGCAATGGCAAGGGGTCGCTATGGTGAGGATGATTGGGGACATGAGTGATTTCAGCAATAAGTGGGATGGTGACAAAGATATCACCGAATGGCATGTGAGATACAAATTGGTACGTGTCATGATTCACAGATGCTTGATCAATTGAATTGTAAAAAGTAGTGACAAGATCAGGGCAATAGTATGCATCGTGCTCATTGTTATCATAGACAAAAGAGTACCAATTCCAAGCACGTATTCTATCCACAAAAATGTGCCCATACCCCCCACTTTCATTCAAAAGTACGGAAAAATCCCTTTCCACATACAAATTCGGTGCCATATATGCTAATGGAAGTAAAGCAAAGGATTTGAGATAGGAAAATGCAAACCACCCCCGGAGATCGTGGGGGGAAATCCAAAACAGTTATGCAGAAGGCACCCGAGACAGAATTTGGAAGAGTTGCTCTGGATCTGCCACTGGAAGTAGAAATCAGCCAGGCAGAATTTTTCTGGGCGCCAGAGGTGGCCGGAGTGCGGTGGATCTGCGGCTGGAAGTGGGTTTTTGCGGCAGATCTGAGGAGTCTGGTGAAGGGAAATGTGACAGAGGTCGGATCTTGAAGGAGGTTCTCAGATCTGAAAGGAAGTCTGCGTTTGAGGGAGAAAGAGTTGGTGAGGAGAGTATTTATAGGGGTAGGTAAAAATGGGATTTCCAAATTTATCCCTAGGTCAAAGGTATATTTACAACCCTAGGTCAAAGGAGTTTGGAAATGAAAGGAATCCTAGGGAAGAGAAAATCCTAGGAATGTGAAACTCTTATAAGCACAAAAATCCCGAATTTTTTTTATTTAAAAAAAATGTAAAAGAAAATTATTTACAAAGTGTGGTCCCAAAATGATATTCAGGAAAATGCACGGGAAACTATACAGATGGAATTGTCACAAATAAACTGGGTCGCAAAGACCCAATTCGTGAACTTCGTGTGACATGACTTCCGTGGTAAGGAATGGCTTTAGACGTTGTCCGTTCACAGTGAATATGTTGCCATTATTCGGGTCAAGAATCTTGATCGCACCGTGGGAAAAAACTTTGTGAACAATGAATGGCCCTGACCACCTGGTTCTCAATTTACCAGGGAAAAGGTGGAGTCTTGAATTGTATAACAGAACCTTTTGTCCTACGACAAAAATCTTGCGGTGAATGGACTTATCGTGAAAAAGCTTGGTTCTGTGTTTCGTGATCCGAGCGTTGTCGTATACTTCGTTTCTTAACTCTTCAAGCTCAGATAACTGCAACTTCCGTAGAACACCGGCTTTATCCAAATCTAAATTCAGCTGCTTTAAAGCCCACATTGCTCGGTGTTCTAACTCAACAGGCAAGTGACAAGGTTTTCCAAATATAACTCGATATGGAGACATACCGAGGACAATTTTATAGGCGGTCCTGTATGCCCATAAGGCATCAGTGAGTTTGATGGACCAATCCTTACGGTTCTGTCCTACAGTTTTCTCCAAAATGAGTTTTATCTGTCTATTCGTTACTTCAACTTGCCCGTTGGTTTGAGGATGATAAGCCGTGGACAATTTGTGAGTAATAGAGTATTTTCGCATCAAAGCTTCAAAAGCCCTATTGCAGAAATGACTCCCATTATCGCTTATTATCGCACGGGGGGCTCCGAAGCGAGAGATGATGTTTTCTCTTAAAAACTTAATGACAACATGGTTGTCATTCGTCCGTGTTGAAATTGCTTCAGCCCACTTGGAAACATAATCTACGGCTACCAAAATGTATTGGTTACCGTAGGACAGAGGAAAGGGTCCCATAAAATCGATGCCCCAGAGGTCGAAAATTTCGACTTCCAAGATGGGTGTGAGGGGCATCATGTCTCTTTGTGTGATACGACCCGTCATTTGACACTTATCACAGAGCTTGCAGAAATTATATGCATCCTTAAAGAGAGTGGCCAGTAGAATCCACTCTGGAGCACTTTCTCAGCAGTTTTCCGTGGACCAAAATGTCCACCGCAAGCTAACTTGTGACAAAATGTCAAAACACTCTGATGTTCATCCTCAGGAAGGCATCTACGTATGATTTGGTCAGGACAGTATTTGAATAAATACGGTTCATCCCAAAAGAAGAACCGCATTTGGCGCAGAAAACGGTGTTTTTCTTGTCCTGACCAATGAGAAGGTATTTGCCTGGTAGCAAGGTAGTTCACTATATCAGCATACCAGGGCTCTCCACATATCTCAAAAATATGCTCGTCAGGAAAATCATCGTTAATCGGTATACTCTCCTGAGGTGCATTCGGGATTCTCGACAAATGATCTGCTACCACGTTCTCAACGCCCTTTTTATCTTTAATTTCCAAATCAAACTCTTGCAAAAGAAGTATCCAGAGTATCCATCGAATCAGTCTTGCCTTAGCATCCTTCTTTTGCATCAAGTATTTTATGGCGGAGTGATCAGTGAAAATAATAGTTCTGGACCCTAGCAGATATTGACGAAATTTCTCCAACGCAAAGACAACTGCTAAAAATTCCTTTTCAGTAGTTGTATAATTGAGTTGGGCCTCATTCAGTGTTCTGCTAGCATAATAGATTACGTGTTGCCTATTATCAATACGCTGCCCTAAAACAGCGCCTATAGCAAAGTCAGAGGCATCACACATAATCTCAAAAGGCTTGGTCCAATCTGGTGCAGAGATGATCGGTGCAGAGACAAGTCTACTCTTAAGCTCTTTCCACGATTTTTGACATTCCTCATCAAAGATGAAGGGTACATCCTTTCCTAAGAGATTTGTCAAGGGTCTTGCAATGTTGCTAAACCCTTGAATAAATCGCCTATAGAAACCGGCGTGCCCTAAAAATGATCTAATGTCTTTTAAGCACGTCGGTTCAGTGAGCTTCGTTACGACTTCCACTTTGGACTTGTCTACCTCGATTCCTATTCTTGATACCTTGTGCCCAAGTACGATTCCTTGCTTGACCATAAAATGACACTTTTCCCAATTAAGTGTCAAGTTTTTCTCCATACAACGTTGTAAAACTAGCTTCAGATGGTACAAGCATTGCTCAAAAGAATCCCCATAGATCGAAAAATCATCCATAAAAATTTCCAAAAATTTCTCCACCATGTCCGAAAAGAGGCTCAACATGCAATGTTGAAACGTTGCAGGAGCATTGCATAGACCGAAGGGCATCCTTCGGTAAGCAAATGTTCCAAAGGGACAGGTGAAGGTAGTCTTATCTTGGTCCTCGGGAGCGATTGGGATTTGGTTATATCCTGAATATCCATCCAGGAAACAGTAATACTCGTGTCCCGCCAATCTCTCCAGCATTTGATCGATGAATGGAAGAGGAAAGTGGTCTTTACGTGTGGCGGTGTTCAACTTCCTATAATCAATACAAACTCGAATCTTCGTTGGAAGACGTGTTTGTATCAATTCTTTATTCTCATTCTCCACCACAGTAAATCCAGCTTTCTTAGGCACAGCGTGAACTGGACTTACCCATTGACTATCAGATATGGGATAGATAATCCCATTGTCTAATAGTTTCAATATCTCAGATCTAACAGCTTCTTGCATAATAGGGTTAAGTCCACGCTGTGGGTCTCGTTTAGGCTTAGCATCTTCCGTCAAGTGAATCCTATGTTGGACAATGGAAGGACTAATCCCCTTAATATCAGCCATGGTCCAACCAATGGCTTCTCTATTTTCCCTTAACACAGTCAGAAGGTCCTCTTCTTGTTGCTCAGTAAGATTGGATGCAATTATTACAGGAAAGGATTCCTTCTCATCCAAGTACTTGTACTTGAGATTGTCGGGAAGAACCTTAAGCTCAGAAGAAGGGATCGGATCTATAACTGGTTGCTCATGGTGCAAGGGAAGAATAGGGTGGAATTAGTAGTCCTTTCAACAAGTGATCCAACAATCTGATCAAGGTTGAAGTCATCTGACTCCAACTCAAATTCCTCTTCAGACTCATACTCAACCTCCTCCACATGTTCGCTGGTTAACCCTTCTATCAAGTTCACATCAAAAGACTCATTGTCCACATCCCTTGGCTGCTTTCCCAGATGGAAAACATTCACCTCCTTCGTCATATCTCCGAACGTTAGCCTCATCGATCCATTTCGGCAGTTGATGATCGCATTCGCGGTGGCTAAGAAAGGACGTCCTAGAATGACGGGTGTCTGTGCTCTGTGATTTTGTACGGGTTGTGTTTCAAGAACAACAAAGTCCACGGGGTAAATGAATTCCCCGACCCGTATTAAAACATCTGTAATTTCCCCCTTGGTAATCTTTACAGAGCGGTCAGCCAATTGGATAGTCATCTGGGTTGGACGAAGGTTGCCTAACCCTAACTGCTGATATACGGAAAAGGGGAGAAGATTGATGCTCGCGCCCAAGTCTAGCAAAGCCCTATTTGTGGTGGTCTGCCCTATGATACAAGAAAAGGTAGGGCTCCCTGGATCTTTGTACTTCACAGGGATCGGACCATTGAGCAGTTCACTTATGTTGGAAGCCAAAAGACTTTTTTAGGGACATTTGCTTTTCTCTTTTTAGTACACATTTCTTTCAAAAACTTGGCGTAGGATGGGACTTGTTGAATGGCATCTAAGAGAGGGACATTGATTTGTACTTGGTTAAATATCTCTCTTATCTTCTCCATGTGAGCATTCATCTTATGATTCGTAAGCCTATTTGGGAATGGGACAACAGGCTTATATGTTTGCTCATCAACTTTCTCTTTTCCTTTTGACTGAGAAGTGGATGGTTGTGTGCTTGATGAAGGACTATCTTGCATGGGTTGTACTGGAACAGAAGGTGGTGACACAGATTTGGGAGACTGATTTGAAACCTTGTTATCTACATGTTTCCCAGATCTAAGGATTTGAATGGCTTGGCATTGGCTGGGTCCCAAGTCTTCAACTTCGTGCAGAGGAAAATGGGCTTTGGGATTGGGCACAGGTTGGCTAGGTAGCATTCCTTTTTGTCTTTCAGTCAAAGAGTTAGCCAACTGCCCTATTTGAATTTGCAATTTATTCATACCTTGCTGCTGATTGTTCATCATTGCGGCTTGGGTCTTAGATAAGGTCTCTATCATTTTCTCCAATTCAGAAATTTTCTTGTCTGAAGGATTGGGTGGTGGATGATGCTGAAACTGGGGCTGAAAATTTGCTTGGTAAGGCACAGGATGTTGATATGACTGGAATCTGGGTGGACTCTGGTATGAATGAACATTTGGTGGGTTCTGGTGGTAAGTCGGTGGATGAGACTGAGCAGGTATTATTGTGGAAATGGTTGTCTCGGCTGCTCAGGGCCAGACTGACTCCAAGAGAAATTCGGATGGTTTCGCCATCCCGGATTATAGGTTTTGGAGTAAGGATTGTAAGCGGGTCTGGTGTACGTGGCATTTGTACTCTCCTGAAACATTTGAGTTTGATAAACTGGACACTCCTCAAACAGATGATTCAGATCATGGCAGTAGGTACAACCCGGGTTTTCCACAGGTGATGGGTTGACCTGATTAACAGTAGAATTTTCCCTGGACTCTAGCAATTCAATCCTCTTCATTAATTGTGTTATCTTAGCTTCTGCAGCTATCGAGGATTCTATCGAGTGTAAATCGGTTCTGGAATTTGTGGGTGTAGGTTTCTCAGTACATGATTCCCACTGGACTGTCTTTTCCGCTAAGGCCTCAAAAAGATCCCAACCCTGATCTTCATCCTTCTTTAAGAATTCTCCTTGACACATGGTTTCAAGGAGCGTCTTAGTCTGATAATCAAGCCCATCATAGATAATCTGGCACTGGCGCCATTTTTCTATACCGTGATGGGGACACAGGGCTACTAGGTCTTTGAAGCGCTCAAAATACTTCCAAAACGGTTCATTGGCTTCTTGTTTGAACTGCATTATACTCTTCCTCATAATGGCTGTCTTATGGATAGGATAAAACTTTTTAAGAAAGACCTTAACGAAATCATCCCAAGAAGAAATTGAGCTAACTGGGAGATTATAAAGCCACTTCTTAGCGATATCCTTAAGTGCAAAGGAGATGAATCTAAGTCTGACAGCATCATCGGTAAGCTGGGAAATCCTCATCATAAGGCATACTTCTTCAAACTCTCGAATGAAGAAGTATGCATCCTCAGATTCAAGGCCATGGAATCGTGGAAGTGTGTTTATGAACTGGGGCTTCAACTCAAAATTATTTCCATTAGTGTTCGGGAGGAGAATACAAGATGGAAGTGATGTGCGAATAGGATAGAACTTGTCTTGCAACGACACGTTTTTCGTCATGATTGGAATTGTGTCGAGTGGTGGTGTATGTGGCAGTGTAGAAGTTCTTACAAGCCTAGCAGAATTCGGATCTCGATACCACTCTTGCATACAATTACACAATCAACGTGCACCTTTCACACAGGCGGAAAATGAAAAATAACAATCAAGAAAAAAGAAAAAAATCAATCCAAGCTTTCTAGGTTTCCTGGACCTAGACGACTACTAACTTTAGATCGTCCACAGGAGGTTCGGTGTAGACTCTGACTATAAGCAAATCAGCCAGGGAAGGTCAAGGTTGGTGGGAGGTTTTCCGTCAGAGATGTTCCTTAATTAAGTAGCCAGTAACCTTCGGGCTTTCGGCCCTCAACCCCTTTCCTAGACACTGATTTTACAAAAGTCACTTTCCAACACTTTTCCCCCTTAGAATAATCTCCTAAGTGAGTCCGAATGTCCCTAGGGCCAGCGTCTAGCAGTTTTTATTTAGAAGCTTAGGATTGTGCGTGCGTGGGAAAATGGTTTTTTGGGCTAAGGAAGAGGTGATAAAATCCCCACCTAATCTTTTTTATGGGATTTGCCCTTAAAGTTGATTCGTGCAAGTGTACGATATAACAAACAAGGATCACCCAAAGCGGAATTAAATCAAACAAGAGTGAGTCCTAGTCTATATGCTATGCTTACGTACCTTGCCTCCAGCACTCTTCAACAGTAAATGTAAAGGAATTGAAAGACACGTGCCTAGAGATGCAAATGTCTAAACAATTTTCTTAACTTGCAACAAATTTTTTACTGTTGATTAGCAGATATAAGGTGAAGCATACAAGATTTTATGTATTGCAGCAGCTGTATTTTGCAGAGAAGCAAGCCCTGCAGAAAAGTGGTCAGTAGTCAACTCCTCTTTGCCGCAATTCTGCGGCAAAAGCCCAGAATTTGTGGCAATTTGGAGGGATCCTGGTCTCTGCTTTCGAGAGCAGAGGCCCAAGTCCACTTATATGTTTCTGCAATGCAAGATTTGCTGTTTCTTCAACCTGTACCTGCAACAGAGAAGAGTATTCGTTTAATTCTTCACTTGAAAACAAATACCGTTGCTCTCCCCGGCAACGGCGCCAAAAATTTGATTAGACGGGAAAGGTGTCGTATTGTGGAGTATAAATGAGCACAAATATATGTATTCAATTAAGGAGATAAGGTTTAGAAATAACCTCAAGTGCTTAGATCACTCCACAAATGTATGAAAGATGATTAATATACCCTTTCCTATCTCCGTTATAGCATGGGGCTATACCGAGTCGATTCTCCGGGAGAGCTAGCGATAGAAGCGTTACGGTATGGAGTGAAGAAATGAAAAACGAAATGTATTCTATGTATTTACACAAATGCAAGAAGCAACATGAAAAGAAGTGATGGATTTGTGTATTATGGAAAAAGAAATCAAAAGAACTTGGGTGAAGTGTGTTGCAAAGAAAGAAAAGCTAGTAAAGAAAGTGTTGGAAAACTTTGGATAAGAAAATACATGGCTAGCTAACTTTACCTCATTGCTAACTTACTAAACTCAATGGTGATGCTATATTGCCTCATGTTGATTCATTGGCAATAGGGATAACTTACTTGTTTGTTCAAGTGTTTTACCATTTGGAAGATGAGTGTTCTCTTGTTCTTTATCTTGAAGCCTCATATTGATTCATTGGCTCTCTAAATAGATATTCAATGATGAACTCTAGGATTGGTACTCAAAGGATGCTAGGTTAGAAGAATCAACATTCATTTATACTTTCAAGACATAACAACAAATTAGCTTGAAGTAAAGAAGTTGTTCTACAAGTAGCACATGTTTGGTGATCCATCTCCATGTTCCATCAAAGGCTCTTGTTCTAGACAAGGCTCTAAATGAGGCACACATGAGTCATATGGAGTATGAACAAGCAATTGCCAAGGGAAAGCAACTCTACTTCCTTGGTAAGTAAAAGAACTATCACAATGCAAGTATAAAGATAAGCATATTCCAAAGAGATAGAAGTTAGCTAGGTAAGTTCTTAGCTAGCCATGCAATAGAGATTTAGCTATCCATTACACTAAAAACAAAGCAACTATTCATGATGTAAAGCAATAGAACTAAAGCAAATGAAATAGCACTAGAATGAAAGCAAGAAATTAAAGCAAAGTAAAGTAAAACATACTAGAGATTGCAAAGAGATGAATGGAGCTCTTTTGATTAATCCTTGCCTACAAGAATGTCACTTCCTTGATACAAGCTTTCAAACAGCACTCTCTCTCTCACTTTGTCAAAATCTCTAGGAGGAAGAAGATGAAGACTAAAAACCTAGGAGAATAACAAAACAAAATACAAGAATTTTCCCTATTTTCTTCTCTCACTTTCCTCTCTTTTCTCCACGCACAGACCCTGGTCCTCTATTTATAGCCATCCATGAGAAGGATCTAGAGCCCTGGCCGTTGGCGCAAAATCCGGGCTCCAACTGCCTCCAAACCGCCGCAGATACGCGGGAATATCCCAGAATTGGCGGCAAAATCTGGGCCGTTGAGCCTAGATTTTCTGTTGTGATTTGGTTGTTAGGTTGTTATCCACGTGGCCTTCTGGAAGATCCAATTGGCGCGTGGATCTCAACTGAATCCAAATTCAAATCTTGGGCTCTTTTGGGCTTATGGATTTAATCTCTTTAATTATTGCTAATTAAAGTGATTAATAGACTTTTTCTCTTTTAAGTTGTGGACCTGTAAAAATAGAGAGAAAAGGGGTTAAAAATCACATTTTATTTACAATATACATGGTATGGAAGTGGTAAAATATGCAAATATGTATAACAATCACACTCCCATACCTAGCTTTTGCTCGTCCTCGAGCAAAAAGAAAGAAAAAGAAAGAAAAATAAAATCCTAACTAATTTATTACACCACTTTCGTAGGTGACACGATTGCACTGAGCACGTGCAACAAGTCGTTAAACCTCTAGGTTACCCTAGAGGAGGAGTGTTGTCTCCTGAGGGTTTTCAGCGGATTGCACCCACAAAATCCATAAAAAAGAAAACAAATGTTAGTGTTTTGAAAATGCATTTTGAAAGAGAGACATGTTTTCGAACTATTTTTGCAAAAATATAAGTGATCTAAGGTCATAAGTCCACCTATAATCATTCTTCCTTAAACTTAGTCTCCATGCAAGATCTTGTCTTTAATTAAGATAAGAATTCAAAATTGGATTGAATACTTTATCTTTCATAAAACCTAGATAGTATGCACACCGTGACAGTGAAGATTTCTAGGATTTCAACTCTAACCATAAAGCCATTTATTTATATATATATATATATATATATTTTTTTTTTCTTCTTCCCTTAGTTTTCTTAGGCTTTCTAGTTCACCCATGTAGCGAGCCTATAACCGATGACTCCCAAACCAGACGGTCCTAGGGCACCAGATGAGAAAACATCCCTCGGGTTTAAGGACTCGAGTGAAAAAGGCCACAAAACTAAGGGGATTATTCTTTTTGATCACCGTTAGGCGTGAATAATTATGCTTCTTGAGGCATAATTCTCCAGCTTAATGAGTGATGTTTTTCACCGTTAGGCGTGAATAACCATTGCTTCTTGAGGCATAATTATCCAGCTTAATAAGTGATATTTTTCTCTATATTTTTTTTTTGATCACCGTTAGGCGTGAATAATCATGCTTCTTGAGGCATAGTTATCCAGCTTAATAAGTGATGTTTTATTCTTTTTTTTTATTTATTTTATGGCATTTTAGGTCTTTGTTTCCATCCCAAAAATTGTGTAAGTGTGAAGTGCTTACTATCTAAGGCAAAAATTCAAGATAAAAATATCTCCCCAATTTTACTTACTTAGCCTATAATTTTAAACAAGATCTATTATTTCAACTAGGTTTAAGATGTCATAATTAAGGCTTTCTTAATTTCTAAGATACATCTTAATTTTCTTAAAAATAGATCAAAACTTTGTCTCTTATTTCAAAAAGTTTTTTTTTATATATATTTTTTATTTTTCTAAAAGAAAATAAAATCTAACAAGAAAATAGAAAATCTACAAAGAAAAGTAAAAAATCTAAAAAGAAAAAACCTAAAAAGACCTAAAAAGAAAATGAAAATCCTAAAAATAAAAAGCCTAAAAAGAAAATGAAAAATCCTATGTTAGCATCTACCCCCCCATACCTATCTCATGCATTGTCCCCAACGCATGCAAGATGAAATGATGCATGAAATAGGTAAAGGATAAAGCTACTCCCTCTGTCGTTTTGGACCCGCGGTGGTGCTAGGTCCAGCCGACTGTGATCTCCTCAACGCTGCCTCCATACTATCTAATCGAGAGGATTGCTCCTCTACCTTCTTTCTCAGCCTCACTTGACCCCTAAAGATTTTCTTCATGCCCTTCCACATGGTGGACATGAAGGTTCGTGACTCAGTTGGGGGTCCTGCCTCCAGAATTGTGGCTCATCTATCTCCTCTAGGCTTTCCTCCGAAGAGGACTCCACAGGTACATTCTCAGGCTGGGCACTGGGTGTCCAGAGTGCCTGCAAGCAACCATTATATGAGCTTGTGGGTCTCTCTACAGTAACAGGCACTCGGGCAAATGTATTAAAACAGCGTCTGACATGAAATATTTACACAGACGTGTAATTAAGATGGAATGAGAATGCTTTGCACCCCGAGTGCGGGAGGAATTTTCAAGAATGGTACGGAAGATGGCCCGATTCAAACAGACCGTGTGGTTTTGTGTCATTAAGTCATGGATTATCTGTAACACGGGTCTGTTGAAGGAGGATTGATGGTCAAGCCCAAAAATATTGCGTTGGACCCAGCGTCCAATGCAATGAACATTTCTAAAAGTCGTGTTGGCTTTGAGCCCACGATCATGAATTGTGCAGCGGACACCCATGATGGTTAAGTAATCTAGCAATGGCAAGGGGTCGCTATGGTGGGGATGATTGGGGACATGAGTGATTTCAGCAATAAGTGGGATGGTGACAAAGATATCACCGAATGGCATGTGAGATACAAATTGGTACGTGTCATGATTCACAGATGCTTGATCAATTGAATTGTAAAAAGTAGTGACAAGATCAGGGCAATAGTATGCATCGTGCTCATTGTTATCATAGACCAAAGAGTACCAATTCCAAGCACGTATTCTATCTACAAAAATGTGCCCATACCCCCCACTTTCATTCAAAAGTACGGAAAAATCCCTTTCCACATACAAATTCGGTGCCATATATGCTAATGGAAGTAAAGCAAAGGATTTGAGATAGGAAAATGCAAACCACCCCCGAGATCGTGGGGGGAAATCCAAAACAGTTGTGCAGAAGGCACCCGAGACAGAATTTGGAAGAGTTGCTCTGGATCTGCCACTGGAAGTAGAAATCAGCCAGGCAGAATTTTTCTGGGCGCCAGAGGTGGCCGGAGTGCGGTGGATCTGCGGCTGGAAGTGGGTTTTGCGGCAGATCTGAGGAGTCTGGTGAAGGGAAATGTGACAGAGGTCGGATCTTGAAGGAGGTTCTCAGATCTGAAAGGAAGTCTGCGTTTGAGGGAGAAAGAGTTGGTGAGGAGAGTATTTATAGGGGTAGGTAAAAATGGGATTTCCAAATTTATCCCTAGGTCAAAGGTATATTTACAACCCTAGGTCAAAGGAGTTTGGAAATGAAAGGAATCCTAGGGAAGAGAAAATCCTAGGAATGTGAAACTCTTATAAGCACAAAAATCCCTAATTTTTTTTTATTTACAAAAAATGTAAAAGAAAATTATTTACAAGTGTGGTCCCAAAATGATATTCAGGAAAATGCACGGGAAACTAAACAGATGGAATTGTCACAAATAAACTGGGTCGCAAAGACCCAATTCGTGAACTTCGTGTGACATGACTTCCGTGGTAAGGAATGGCTTTAGACGTTGTCCGTTCACAGTGAATATGTTGCCATTATTCGGGTCAAGAATCTCGATCGCACCGTGGGAAAAAACTTTGTGAACAATGAATGGCCCTGACCACCTGGTTCTCAATTTACCAGGGAAAAGGTGGAGTCTTGAATTGTATAACAGAACCTTTTGTCCTACGACAAAAATCTTGCGGTGAATGGACTTATCGTGAAAAAGCTTGGTTCTGTGTTTCGTGATCCGAGCGTTGTCGTATACTTCGTTTCTTAACTCTTCAAGCTCAGATAACTGCAACTTCCGTAGAACACCGGCTTTATCCAAATCTAAATTCAGCTGCTTTAAAGCCCACATTGCTCGGTGTTCTAACTCAACAGGCAAGTGACAAGGTTTTCCAAATATAACTCGATATGGAGACATACCGAGGACAGTTTTGTAGGCGGTCCTGTATGCCCATAAGGCATCAGTGAGTTTGATGGACCAATCGTTACGGTTCTGTCCTACAGTTTTCTCCAAAATGAGTTTTATCTGTCTATTCGTTACTTCAACTTGCCCGTTGGTTTGAGGATGATAAGCCGTGGACAATTTGTGAGTAATAGAGTATTTTCGCATCAAAGCTTCAAAAGCCCTATTGCAGAAATGACTCCCATTATCACTTATTATCGCACGGGGGGCTCCGAAGCGAGAGATGATGTTTTCTCTTAAAAACTTAATGACAACATGGTTGTCATTCGTCCGTGTTGAAATTACTTCAGCCCACTTGGAAACATAATCTACGGCTACCAAAATGTATTGGTTACCGTAGGACAGAGGAAAGGGTCCCATAAAATCGATGCCCCAGAGGTCGAAAATTTCGACTTCCAAGATGGGTGTGAGGGGCATCATGTCTCTTTGTGTGATACGACCCGTCATTTGACACTTATCACAGAGCTTGCAGAAATTATATGCATCCTTAAAGAGAGTGGGCCAGTAGAATCCACTCTGGAGCACTTTCTCAGCAGTTTTCCGTGGACCAAAATGTCCACCGCAAGCTAACTTGTGACAAAATGTCAAAACACTCTGATGTTCATCTCAGGAAGGCATCTACGTATGATTTGGTCAGGACAGTATTTGAATAAATACGGTTCATCCCAAAAGAAGAACCGCATTTGGCGCAGAAAACGGTGTTTTTCTTGTCCTGACCAATGAGAAGGTATTTGCCTGGTAGTAAGGTAGTTCACTATATCAGCATACCAGGGCTCTCCACATATCTCAAAAATATGCTCGTCAGGAAAATCATCGTTAATCGGTATACTCTCCTGAGGTACATTCGGGATTCTCGACAAATGATCTGCTACCACGTTCTCAACGCCCTTTTTATCTTTAATTTCCAAATCAAACTCTTGCAAAAGAAGTATCCATCGAATCAGTCTTGCCTTAGCATCCTTCTTTTGCATCAAGTATTTTAGGGCGGAGTGATCAGTGAAAATAATAGTTCTGGACCCTAGCAGATATTGACGAAATTTCTCCAACGCAAAGACAACTGCTAAAAATTCCTTTTCAGTAGTTGTATAATTGAGTTGGGCCTCATTCAGTGTTCTGCTAGCATAATAGATTACGTGTTGTCTATTATCAATACGCTGCCCTAAAACAGCGCCTATAGCAAAGTCAGAGGCATCACACATAATCTCAAAAGGCTTGGTCCAATCTGGTGCAGAGATGATCGGTGCAGAGACAAGTCTACTCTTAAGCTCTTTCCACGATTTTTGACATTCCTCATCAAAGATGAAGGGTACATCCTTTCCTAAGAGATTTGTCAAGGGTCTTGCAATGTTGCTAAACCCTTGAATAAATCGCCTATAGAAACCGGCGTGCCCTAAAAATGATCTAATGTCTTTTAAGCACGTCGGTTCAGTGAGCTTCGTTACGACTTCCACTTTGGACTTGTCTACCTCGATTCCTATTCTTGATACCTTGTGCCCAAGTACGATTCCTTACTTGACCATAAAATGACACTTTTCCCAATTAAGTGTCAAGTTTTTCTCCATACAACGTTGTAAAACTAGCTTCAGATGGTACAAGCATTGCTCAAAGGAATCCCCATAGATCAAAAAATCATCCATAAAAATTTCCAAAATTTTCTCCACCATGTCCGAAAAGAGGCTCAACATGCAACGTTGAAACGTTGCAGGAGCATTGCATAGACCGAAGGGCATCCTTCGGTAAGCAAATGTTCCAAAGGGACAGGTGAAGGTAGTCTTATCTTGGTCCTTGGGAGTGATTGGGATTTGGTTATATCCTGAATATCCATCCAGGAAACAGTAATACTCGTGTCCCGCCAATCTCTCCAGCATTTAATCGATGAATGGAAGAGGAAAGTGGTCTTTACGTGTGGCGGTGTTCAACTTCCTATAATCAATACAAACTCGAATCTTCGTTGGAAGACGTGTTTGTATCAATTCTTTATTCTCATTCTCCACCACAGTAAATCCAGCTTTCTTAGGCACAGCGTGAACTGGACTTACCCATTAACTATCAGATATGGGATAGATAATCCCATTGTCTAATAGTTTCAATATCTCAGATCTAACAGCTTCTTGCATAATAGGGTTAAGTCCACGCTGTGGGTCTCGTTTAGGCTTAGCATCTTCCGTCAAGTGAATCCTATGTTGGACAATGGAAGGACTAATCCCCTTGATATCAGCCATGGTCCAACCAATGGCTTCTCTATTTTCCCTTAACACAGTCAGAAGGTCCTCTTCTTGTTGTTCAGTAAGATTGGATGCAATTATTACAGGAAAGGATTCCTTCTCATCCAAGTACTTGTACTTGAGATGGTCGGGAAGAACCTTAAGCTCAGAAGAAGGGACCGGATCTATAACTTGTTGCTCATGGTGCAAGGGAAGAATAGGGGTGGAATTAGTAGTCCTTTCAACAAGTGATCCAACAATCTGATCAAGGTTGAAGTCATCTGACTCCAACTCAAATTCCTCTTCAGACTCATACTCAACCTCCTCCACATGTTCGCTGGTTAACCCTTCTATCAAGTTCACATCAAAAGACTCATTGTCCACATCCCTTGGCTGCTTTCCCAGATGGAAAACATTCACCTCCTTCGTCATATCTCCGAACGTTAGCCTCATCGATCCATTTCGGCAGTTGATGATCGCATTCGCGGTGGCTAAGAAAGGACGTCCTAGAATGACGGGTGTCTGTGCTCTGTGATTTTGTACGGGTTGTGTTTCAAGAACAACAAAGTCCACGGGGTAAATGAATTCCCCGACCCGTATTAAAACATCTGTAATTTCCCCCTTGGGAATCTTTACAGAGCGGTCAGCCAATTGGATAGTCATCTGGGTTGGACGAAGGTTGCCTAACCCTAACTGCTGATATACGGAAAAGGGGAGAAGATTGATGCTCGCGCCCAAGTCTAGCAAAGCCCTATTTATGGTGGTCTGCCCTATGATACAAGAAATGGTAGGGCTCCCTGGATCTTTGTACTTCACAGGGATCGGACCATTGAGCAGTTTACTTATGTTGGAAGCCAAAAAGACTTTTTTAGGGACATTTGCTTTTCTCTTTTTAGTACACATTTCTTTCAAAACTTGGCGTAGGATGGGACTTGTTGAATGGCATCTAAGAGAGGGACATTGATTTGTACTTGGTTAAATATCTCTCTTATCTTCTCCATGTGAGCATTCATCTTATGATTCGTAAGCCTATTTGGGAATGGGACAACAGGCTTATATGTTTGCTCATCAACTTTCTCTTTTCCTTTTGACTGAGAAGTGGATGGTTGTGTGCTTGATGAAGGACTATCTTGCATGGGTTGTACTGGAACAGAAGGTGGTGACACAGATTTGGGAGACTGATTTGAAACCTTGTTATTTACATGTTTCCCAGATCTAAGGATTTGAATGGCTTGGCATTGGCTGGGTCCAAGTCTTCAACTTCGTGCAGAGGAAAATGGGCTTTGGGATTGGGCACAGGTTGGCTAGGTAGCATTCCTTTTTGTCTTTCAGTCAAAGAGTTAGCCAACTGCCCTATTTGAATTTGCAATTTGTTCATATCCTGCTGCTGATTGTTCATCATTACGGCTTGGGTCTTAGATAAGGTCTCTATCATTTTCTCCAATTCAGAAATTTTCTTGTCTGAAGGATTGGGTGGTGGATGATGCTGAAACTGGGGCTGAAAATTTGCTTGGTAAGGCACAGGATGTTGATATGACTGGAATCTGGGTGGACTCTGGTATGAATGAACATTTGGTGGGTTCTGGTGGTAAGTCGATGGATGAGACTGAGCAGGGTATTGTTGTGGAAATGGTTGTCTCGGCTGCTCAGGGCCAGACTGACTCCAAGAGAAATTCGGATGGTTTCGCCATCCCGGATTATAGGTTTTGGAGTAAGGATTGTAAGCGGGTCTGGTGTACGTGGCATTTGTACTCTCCTGAAACATTTGAGTTTGATAAACTGGACACTCCTCAAACAGATGATTCAGATCATGGCAGTAGGTACAACCCGGGTTTTCCACAGGTGATGGGTTGACCTGATTAACAGTAGAATTTTCCCTGGACTCTAGCAATTCAATCCTCTTCATTAATTGTGTTATCTTAGCTTCTGCAGCTATCGAGGATTCTATCGAGTGTAAATCGGTTCTGGAATTTGTGGGTGTAGGTTTCTCAGTACATGATTCCCACTGGACTGTCTTTTCCGCTAAGGCCTCAAAAAGATCCCAACCCTGATCTTCATCCTTCTTTAAGAATTCTCCTTGACACATGGTTTCAAGGAGCGTCTTAGTCTGATAATCAAGCCCATCATAGATAATCTGGCACTGGCGCCATTTTTCTATACCGTGATGGGGACACAGGGCTACTAGGTCTTTGAAGCGCTCAAAATACTTCCAAAACGGTTCATTGGCTTCTTGTTTGAACTGCATTATATTCTTCCTCATAATGGCTGTCTTATGGATAGGATAAAACTTTTTAAGAAAGACCTTAACGAAATCATCCCAAGAAGAAATTGAGCTAACTGGGAGATTATAAAGCCACTTCTTAGCGATATCCTTAAGTGCAAAGGGGATGAATCTAAGTCTGACAGCATCATCGGTAAGCTGGGAAATCCTCATCATAAGGCATACTTCTTCAAACTCTCGAATGAAGAAGTATGCATCCTCAGATTCAAGGCCATGGAATCGTGGAAGTGTGTTTATGAACTGGGGCTTCAACTCAAAATTATTTCCATTAGTGTTCGGGAGGAGAATACAAGATGGAAGTGATGTGCGAATAGGATAGAACTTGTCTTGCAACGACACGTTGTTCGTCATGATTGGAATTGTGTCGAGTGGTGGTGTATGTGGCAGTGTAGAAGTTCTTACAAGCCTAGCAGAATTCGGATCTCGATACCACTCTTTCATACAATTACACAATCAACGTGCACCTTTCACACAGGCGGAAAATGAAAAATAACAATCAAGAAAAAAGAAAAAAAATCAATCCAAGCTTTCTAGGTTTCCTGGACCTAGACGACTCCTAACTTTAGATCGTCCACAGGAGGTTCGGTGTAGACTCTGACTATAAGCAAATCAGCCAGGGAAGGTCAAGGTTGGTGGGAGGTTTTCCGTCAGAGATGTTCCTTAATTAAGTAGCCAGTAACCTTCGGGCTTTCGGCCCTCAACCCCTTTCCTAGACACTGATTTTACAAAAGTCACTTTCCAACACTTTTCCCCCTTAGAATAATCTCCTAAGTGAGTCCGAATGTCCCTAGGGCCAGCGTCTAGCAGTTTTTATTTAGAAGCTTAGGATTGTGCGTGCGTGGGAAAATGGTTTTTTGGGCTAAGGAAGAGGTGATAAAATCCCCACCTAATCTTTTTTATGAGATTTTCCCTTAAAGTTGATTCGTGCAAGTGTACGATATAACAAACAAGGATCACCCAAAGCGGAATTAAATCAAACAAAGAGTGAGTCCTAGTCTATATGCTATGCTTACGTACCTTGCCTCCAGCACTCTTCAACAGTAAATGTAAAGGAATTGAAAGACACGTGCCTAGAGATGCAAATGTCTAAACAATTTTCTTAACTTGCAACAAATTTTTTACTGTTGATTAGCAGATATAAGGTGAAGCATACAAGATTTTATGTATTGCAGCAGCTGTATTTTGCAGAGAAGCAAGCCCTGCAGAAAAGTGGTCAGTAGTCAACTCCTCTTTGCCGCAATTCTGCGGCAAAAGCCCAGAATTTGCGGCAATTTGGAGGGATCCTGGTCTCTGCTTTCGAGAGCAGAGGCCCAGGTCCACTTATATGTTTCTGCAATGCAAGATTTGCTGTTTCTTCAACCTGTACCTGCAACAGAGAAGAGTATTCGTTTAATTCTTCACTTGAAAACAAATACCGTTGCTCTCCCCGGCAACGGCGCCAAAAATTTGATTAGACGGGAAAGGTGTCGTATTGTGGAGTATAAATGAGCACAAATATATGTATTCAATTAAGGAGATAAGGTTTAGAAACAACCTCAAGTGCTTAGATCACTCCACAAATGTATGAAAGATGATTAATATACCTTTTCCTATCTCCGTTATAGCATGGGGCTATACCGAGTCGATTCTCCGGGAGAGCTAGCGATAGAAGCGTTACGGTATGGAGTGAAGAAATGAAAAACGAAATGTATTCTATGTATTTACACAAATGCAAGAAGCAACATGAAAAGAAGTGATGGATTTGTGTATTATGGAAAAAGAAATCAAAAGAACTTGGGTGAAGTGTGTTGCAAAGAAAGAAAAGCTAGTAAAGAAAGTGTTGGAAAACTTTGGATAAGAAAATACATGGCTAGCTAACTTTACCTCATTGCTAACTTACTAAACTCAATGGTGATGCTATATTGCCTCATGTTGATTCATTGGCAATAGGGATAACTTGCTTGTTTGTTCAAGTGTTTTACCATTTGGAAGATGAGTGTTCTCTTGTTCTTTATCTTGAAGCCTCATATTGATTCATTGGCTCTCTAGATAGATATTCAATGATGAACTCTAGGATTGGTACTCAAAGGATGCTAGGTTAGAAGAATCAACATTCATTTATACTTTCAAGACATAACAACAAATTAGCTTGAAGTAAAGAAGTTGTTCTACAAGTAGCACATGTTTGGTGATCCATCTCCATGTTCCATCAAAGGCTCTTGTTCTAGACAAGGCTCTAAATGAGGCACACATGAGTCATATGGAGTATGAACAAGCAATTGCCAAGGGAAAGCAACTCTACTTCCTTGGTAAGTAAAAGAACTATCACAATGCAAGTATAAAGATAAGCATATTCCAAAGAGATAGAAGTTAGCTAGGTAAGTTCTTAGCTAGCCATGCAATAGAGATTTAGCTATCCATTACACTAAAAACAAAGCAACTATTCATGATGTAAAGCAATAGAACTAAAGCAAATGAAATAGCACTAGAATGAAAGCAAGAAATTAAAGCAAAGTAAAGTAAAACATACTAGAGATTGCAAAGAGATGAATGTAGCTCTTTTGATTAATCCTTACCTACAAGAATGTCACTTCCTTGATACAAGCTTTCAAACAGCACTCTCTCTCTCACTTTGTCAAAATCTCTAGGAGGAAGAAGATGAAGACTAAAAACCTAGGAGAATAACAAAACAAAATACAAGAATTTTCCCTATTTTCTTCTCTCACTTTCCTCTCTTTTCTCCACGCACAGACCCTGGTCCTCTATTTATAGCCATCCATGAGAAGGATCTAGAGCCCTGGCCGTTGGTGCAAAATCCGGGCTCCAACTGCCTCCAAACCGCCGCGATACGCGGGAATATCCCAGAATTGGCGGCAAAATCTGGGCCGTTGAGCCTAGATTTTCTGTTGTGATTTGGTTGTTAGGTTGTTATCCACGTGGCCTTCTGGAAGATCCAATTGGCGCGCGGATCTCAACTGAATCCAAATTCAAATCTTGGGCTCTTTTGGGCTTATGGATTTAATCTCTTTAATTATTGCTAATTAAAGTGATTAATGGACTTTTTCTCTTTTAAGTTGTGGACCTGTAAAAATAGAGAGAAAAGGGGTTAAAAATCACATTTTATTTACAATATACATGGTATGGAAGTGGTAAAATATGCAAATATGTATAACAATCAGAGGCTCCCCCTCAAATCGTGCTATATATATATATATATATATATATATATATATATATATATATATATATATAATGGCTATATACATGAATGAATTTGTATGAGAAAGAAAACATCAAGAAAAATAATAACTCAAAAACAATAAAACATCAAGAAAAACAGTAACTCAAAAACAATAAACTAACTTTTTCTCTCCCTTTTTGTCATGCATCAAAAGGGTAAAAAAAAAGAAATAAACATTGAAAAAAATTTCATGAATCCACAACACAAACATTCAATTTACCACAAATGAAAGAAAATCTATTATAGTCTAGTGGTTTTGTAAAAATATCGGCAAGTTGAAAATCGGTAGAAACATAATCAATGTCAATATTACCTTTCTCATAATGATCTCTAAGAAAGTAATATCGAATGTCAATGTGCTTAGTCTCACTATGTTGATTTGCATTTTTAGTCATATGAATAGTACTAGTATTATCACAAAATATTTTAATATGGTCATAATGCAAGTCATAGTCAATGAGAGTATGTTTCATCCAAAGGACTTGTGCACAACAAGCCCCCGCCGCAACATACTCCGCCTCGGTGGTTGAGAGGGCTACCGAATTTGTTTCTAGGAAGACCATGAAACAAGACAATTACCAAGAAATTGACATGTTCCACTTGTACTCTTCCTATCCACTCTACAACCCGCATAGTCGGCATCCCAAAAACTCGTCATTAAAATTGTCCGGTCTTAGATACCACAAACCCATTTCAACTGTGCCCTTAAGGTATCTAATAATGCGCTTTACCGCAATCAAATGGGAATCTTTAGGACACGATTGAAATCGAGCACAAAGATATACACAAAACATAATGTCCGGCCTACTAGCCGTTAAATATAACAAACTACCAATCATGCTACAATAGAGTTTAATGTCTACATTTATACCTTGTTCATCCTTATCAAGCTTTGTGGTGGTAGCCATAGGAGTTTTTCTTGTCTTAGTCCCTTTAAGCCCAAATTTCTTAATAAGTTCCTTCGTGTACTTGGCTTGATTGATGAAAATCCCATCCTTCCTTTGCTTGATTTGGAGACCAAGGAAGTAGTTAAGCTCGCCCATCATATACATCTCAAATTCCTCCTTCATACATGATTCAAAAGCTTTACAAAGATTTTCATTAGTAGAACTAAATATGATATCATCAACATATATTTGAACTATAAGTATATCATTTTCAATATGTTTGATAAACAAAGTAGTATCTATTTTTCCTTTAGTAAAACTATTTGAAATAAGAAATGAAGAAAGTCTTTCATACCAAGCCTAGGGGCTTGTTTTAAACCATAGAGTTTTGTCTAGTTTGAAAACTAAATCCGGATGTGTAGGATCAACAAACCCAGAGTGTTGTTCAACATACACTTTCTCTTAATTAAATCCATTTAAAAAAGCACTTTTTACATCCATTTGAAAAGTTTAAAATCTTTATATGAAGCAAATGCAAGTGTCATCCGTATGGCTTCAAGCCGTGCTACGGGTGCAAAAGTTTCCTCAAAATCGATACCTTCGACTTGAGTGTAACCTTGGGCCACTAGCCTATTTTTATTCCTAACAACATTACCCGACTCATCTAACGTGTTCCTAAAAATCCATTTAGTACCAATTGTTGGTCTATCATGGGGCCTAGGAGCAAGATGTCAAACTTGGTGGCGATCGAATTGATTGAGCTCCTCTTGCATGGCAAGCAACCAATATGAGTCGCCCTTGGCTTCGAGGATGTTTTTTAGTTCAAAATGAGAAATAAATGCATAGTGCCCTTAAAGATCATGAAGTTTAGAATGAGTAGTTACCCCTTTTGATACTTTACCTATAATAAGATCCTTGCGATGATGTGGAGTAAATCTCCAATCTTTTGGAAGGGGTTGTGTTGTCTCCACTTCAACTTCTTGAACTTCATTTTCCTTATCAACCTTTGGCTTGTCTTCAAGAGTAGGTGAGTCCTTCAAAGTAATCATCTTCATGTCTTCATTTAGGGAATCTATTTTTACAATATTCTCAACAAACACATTAGATTCCTCAAACTTTACATGTTTAGATTCTTCAATAGTCAAAGATAATTTATTGAAGAATCTATAAGCTTTACTAGTGTTAGAGTAACCAACAAAATTTGCTTCATATGATTTTGCATCAAATTTACCTAAATTATCTTTAGTATTTACAACGAAACATTTACAACTAAAAACTTTAAAGTATGGAACATTTAGTTTTCTTGAATAATAAATCTCAAAAGATGTTTTAAAAGTGTTTTGCATAAGAAAACCCTATTTGATATGTAGCAAGAAGTGTTTACGGCCTCGGTCCATAGGTATTGAGGGAGACCGTACTCATTTATCATTGTCCTAACCATCTCTTGTAATGTATGATTTTTCCTCTCAACGACTCCATTTTGTTGTGGAGTTCTAGGACAAGATAGTTCATGCTTAATTCCATATTCTTCGCAAAAAGTGGTAAAGGGCTGGTTATTGAATTCACCACATCTATCACTTCTTATTCTTAAATAGAAGAATCTTTTTTCTTTTTAACTCTTTTTTTAAAGGCTTAAAAATTTGAAAAGGCTTGATTTTTATGTTCTAAAAAGAAAATCCAAGTAAAACGAGAAAAATCATCAACTAAAATTAAAGCAAAACAATTCCCACGTAGACTTTTGGTTTTAGTAGGACCAAACAAATCCATATGGATTAACTCCAAAGGTCGTGATGTCATGATATCCTTGATTAATTTGAAAGAGGACTCGGTTTGTTTCCCAAGTTGACATGCATCGCAAATGCGATCCTTTTCAAATTTCAAGCAAGGAATACCTTTCACCATTTCCTTGTTGTTTAATCTAGATAGATGGTCAAAAGAAATGTGGCCTAATCTCCTATGCCACAACCAAGAGTCATCATCGAAGGAATTCAAACAAGTAGCATTGCATAGCATATTAGACATATCAATCATGTATACATTGTTTTCACGAAATCCAAAAAATACATGCATTGGATTGTCTATCAATTACACTACATGCTAGGTCATCAAAAACAACATTAAAACCTTTATCACAAAGTTGACTCACACTCAAGAGATTATGCTTGAGGCCAACAATTAAAACAATATTTTTATTAAAAGAGATGTACCAAGTTTAATATTACCAATACCAATGATTTTTCCTTTGGCGTCATCTCCAAAGGTGACGGTGCCACCTTCATGGTATCTTGATAGGGTTGCAAAGTTGTTGATATCTCAAGTCATGTGCCTTGAGCAACCACTATCAAGATACCACCGCTCCCTACGTCGTTGGGCTTTGGAATGTACCTACATCATTTAACAAAATCATTGACTTTGGTACCCAAATTTTCTCGGGTCCTTGAATGTTAGTATTCCAAACCGAAACATGATTATGTGATGCATTTATCCTATCATAGCAAAATTTAATCAAATGACCCTTTCGGCCACAATATGTGCATGCATAAACTTTACCATACATGAATGCATGATGAGTGTGTGATGTGTGGACATGTTTAGGGTGTTTAGCATGATATAATGGTTGTGATTTATGAACATGAGTGTGTGTAGCATGTGATTGTTTCTTTGGGATATGTTTCTTAGGAAACATAGTCTCTAGTCTAGTTTTATCAAATTCACATTTCTTTAAAACATCTCCTAATGAGTCAATTTTCTTCTTTAGCATGAAAATCTTTGTTGGCCCAAAGGCCTTCCACTCTAGTTTTGATGATGATTAACTCATGTAGTTATGTGTACTAATTATCTTGTGATTTTAGTTTCAGATCATTAATCAAGATATTAGTTGGTGATTAGCTTCAACAAGATGTTTTGAAAGCTTTCACATGGTGATTCAAGAGCCCGAGCGTCAAAGATTATAGCACTAATTGGAGTCAAGCTCGGTGGATCACGGAATTTAGGATCGAGTCGGTGTGGAGATTGCACTCTACAAGAAGACATCGGTACCTAGTTTAGTTTTGTGTTTAGATCCAATTGTAAAGATTAGAATAGTATGATATGCTCAAGTTCACAACTCACACACGTTTCATGTTTTGAATATTGGTTTTCGATTTATGGTTTAACCGATCTTGATTTTCGTGAATAGATATTATATCAAAACAAGTTTACATGGTTTAATGTATATTAGATTTGTTCTATATGCATGCATGCTTCAACTTCTTAAACAAACTTAGTTTGATATACCTATTCATGTGTTTTAGGTTTTGAGTTTTAACAAAACATATTTTGGAATTAAAGACAAAAATTATGATATGTATATGTTTCATGTATATTGGATTTCTATCCATATGCAACATGCTTCAAAGTGTTTAAATATCATGTTTTTGTATTTGGATAAGTTTTAAACAAAATGTATTTTCTATTCAAAATCCAAGTTTTAGAAAATACGGTTTTTGGTTTTTGGTAAAATTTCTACAACACAAAAATTGGTTCATAATGTTTGAAATTTGTGTTGAAATTATTAACACAAGTTTACATTTTAATGTAAAATGATAAAACTATTTTTGTGTAATTTTAGAGATTTTATGGAAATTTTTAGGATTAAAAATTACATGTTTTTCTGTCCAGAACTGCTGCTGCCAGGCTAGGTCGGTCGACCGGACAGTCGACCGGACCAAGTAGCCGGTCGACCGTAGCGGTCGACCGACGTGCACGGATACGTGTACGCTAGCTGCCCCATAAGCCGGTCGACCGCACGGTCGACCGACTGAGAGCAGGTTGCTCTCGGGTTGCTCCCGGTCGACCGAGCGGTCGACCGGACAGAGAGCCGTTGCTCTCTGTTTCTGGGTCCAGTCAATCGAGCGGTCGACCGGTAGCTGCCAGCGGTCAAATGTGACCGTTGGCCGGTCGACCGGTAGTTCATTTTTGGCAGAATCTGTTGCCAATGGCTAGTTTTGTAAATGGGCTATAAATACCACATTGGAAAGAGTTTTCTAAAAGAATTTTTTGGACGAAATTTTTGAGCTTTCTCTGTTGTTTAAATAAGTTTTAAAAAGAGTTTCTTTGTGCTAAAAAGATCAATCTTATTGTTTGAAAGTGTTTTAAGATTTCAAAGAAAAATAGTCTTTTGGGAATTTGGTTTGGTTCATTCTATCTATATCTTTGTGGTGATTTCCCAAGTGATTTTTCTTTGTTTTAAACACTTTGTTTTCTCCACACATGAGCTACACTACTATCTTATTCTATAGGATCTTTGTGTGGGAAAGAAATTGTTTGTGGTTGTTAGACCACCAAGTTGTAAACCCTTCATTTGCTTGGCTTTGTGCCTTTCCCTCATTGTGTTGAAGAGGTTGTGCATTTGGGTTGTATCCCTCAAGTTGTGAGGTGATCCTTGTATTGCTTTGTGCTAATCCCTCAAGTTGTTAGGTGATTGTTTGTTGGCTTGGTGTTTTACCTCTAGTGAGAGGTTGTGATTGTAAAGAGAGGAGTTGGGTACTCCTTGTAATTGTTATTGCCCCAAATCCACGGTGGAGGTTCCCTTTGTGGATAAGCTAGTGGAGTTGAAATTCTTCTGTGTGAAAACGGGGATGTAGAGCTGGGTGCTCGAACCTCGAAACATATCTTGTTGTTTGCGCTTGATCCCTTGACTCTTACTCTATCTCTCTCTCTCTCTCTTTACTTTGTACCTTGCATCATTTCACATTGATCATTCATACTTAGATGCTTGGCTTGGTTGTGTGCATCACTTGTTGCTTGCATCTTGGTAATTGCAATTAGTTTTTAAATTCCACATTAAGTTCAATAGATTAGCATTATCACCTATTCACCCCCCCTCTAGGTGATTTCAATTGGTATCAGAGCCTACGCTCCTGATATTTAGGTTTAACCACCTAGGAGTGAGATCTTGGTTTGCTAATCTTCATTTGCATTTACATTTTGCACACATTTAGTTTGCACTCATGGATTGCCCTCCTATGTTTGATTTCTCTAGACATGATATTTGGAAGGCCAAGATGAGTAGTCATTTAAAAGGCCTAGGACATCTAGTTTATCAAGCCACTACTCAAGAATCCTACCCTAATGCTAGCAAGCATAAAAAGGCCAATGCATTAGCCCTTAAGACACTTAGAGCATCTCTTAATGAAGATCTTTTACAAGTGTTTGCTCATTATGATTCGGCTTTTGCAGTTTGGAGCATTTTGACTTCTCCCGAGCTTCCAAGAATTATCAACAAGATAAGGAGATCTAGAAGAGACATGTCCGATGAGCATTGCCTCATGGTCCAAGGGAAGGACTCCCTTGAGGTACAATCGAAATCTCAACTAGATGATGGCTCTAGTTCATGTTGCTATGGGTGTTTTGAAGTTCAAAATTTAAATGTAGAACTTGCCTCAAAGCTTGAAAATTTTGTGAAAAAACATGACCTTTTGAAAAAAAAAACATTTTGAATTAAAAGAAGAAATGAAGGATTTGTGCTCAACTTTTGAATTGGTTTTGCAAGAGAAGGAAGAGATTACTAGTGAACGTGACTCACTAAGATCTCAACTAGACCTTGCCCTAAAAGAGATTGATGTTTTGAAAAGCAAAAATGATTGTTATGATATTTTAAAGAACAATGAGGTTTGATCTTCAAAATTGGATTTTGTTTTAAAACATAACCTTGTTTTGAGAAATGAAATTGATTTCATTACAAAAGAATTGGATTTAGTTTTTAATAAAAATAAATCCTTACAAATGATTTAGATTCTCATGTTAGCCATGCTAGTGTAGCTTCTTCTTCTAGCACTCCTATTGCATGCTCCACTTTATCTTCTAGTATTGAAAATGATATAAATGTTTTGAAGAAAAGTGTTGATTGTTTGGACTCCACTTTGAGCCAATGTGTTTTGGATCATGCACGCTTGGAAACCTTGGTTCGTAAGAAACAAGTTCCATCTTGGCATGCACACCCATCACGGCATACACATGCTTCCCACGGTCACCACCATCACATGTATGCTCATGTGTACACTTGTTGTAACGCCCCGATCCGGCGGGTACGGAGACGTCACTGCGACGTATATACGCAGGTCAAAAATACCCTCACGTATATACGCTAAGCATCAGTACAGGCAAGAATCAGAGTGCGGAAGCACGTGGTGTATTATACATATCATCACATGAGTACAGTACAAAGTTATCACCAGAGGTGACACAATATTACATGAATATTACATCACCAATATGGCGCAATTGCGAGAATACAAGTAGATGTACAGGTATAAACAGTATAAATGGAGGCTCAGAGTCATAATAGGAAACTCTAGAGCCGAACAAGGGGGCCTAGAAGGATGGGGCTCTGGACGGTCTGCTGGAGATCCATGCTACTGCTGCGCCACTCTGATCAGTAACTGGGAGAATCCACACGCTCCAAGCTCCAAAACCTGGACATGAGGATCCAGAGGAGTCAGAACTCCCCGGCGAGTGGTGATACAAAGGCCAGGTGGCGAGCATAGATAAGCACATGTGTATCGATAAATCTGGATCATAAACATGGAGACCGTGTCGTAGGCACAAGCATGCAGGAGCAAGTAGATATACAACAAATGATATCAAGCAGGAAATATTCATGATATGATAAGATAAGAGCAGGAGACAGGCGGGGTAGACTACAAGTAGAAGGCAGGATATGAGTAGGTATAGTATAATAATCATAAAACCGGAAATCCGAAATAAAATCTGATACAAGCAAACATGGCAAGGCATACTGCAGATTCATAGCTGGTATCTTTTATTATTATTATTATTACTCGTCTTACCCTGATGTCTAGATATGTGAACTAGCGTCCCAGCGCACATATATCCACATCTGAGTAAAGCAAGGCTGTTATTGGAAACCAACGGGGGTATCAACGAACAATGTTTACAGTGGGTCCCGTACATGCCCGGGACCACAACCCAGGACGTTCCATCGCTGGTGTATGGAACCGGCCGCAAGGCCTACAGGAGGGTCTTATAGAATGCCCTTATCAAGATGGTACCAGGAAGGAGGGAGCCAGCACTCCCCTCGGTCGCCTGGAGGCCCACAGGTCAGACTGAAAGTTTTAGTTGCACAACATACCTAGTACCACTGTAAACACGAATATGTATTGATAACCGCAAGTTTTCCCCGACCCGATGCAAGTTGTTCCTTTTTATAATTTATTAGGTAATTACCAATTTACGGGAATAGCAAGTGCAAGACATGATCTGGATTTCAGGAGTACATGAGTACTATAGATTCAGGTCACTATATATATAATACAGGATAACAGGTAAAGTATTCAAGTCCCTGTATGTAATACAGGACAACAAGTACAGTATTCCCGTAAATGTGATGGTCACAGATCAAATATTAATATGTCAGGAGGCAAGTGATAAGTCATGTTATAATCAGAAGCAAGTGTTAAGTAGCAAGTCGAGTGTCAGGTGATGACACGGCAGTTGTCAAGTGATACAGATAGGTGACAGGTTATAAGTCATGTCATAACAAGGAACAAGTGTTAAGTAGCAATATATCAAGTATCATGTGTTATATGTCTTGGAGGTGATATTAGTCAGGTGACAAGTGATAAGAGATAATATAACAGGAACATGCATCAAGTAGTAACATGTTAAGTGATACATAATGCTAATACAAGTCGACCCGACGAAGCGGGAAAAATCGAATGGAGGCGAGAACACTCGCCTAAATCTTCAGAAAATATAATGAAATCCCTGATCTCCGTAATCTAGGAAATCAACACGTAGACGCGTTAAAGAGAGTGACAGATAGAGAGGAGAAAATCAAGAGAGAGAAAGAGGATGAGAGAGAGGAGAGAGAAAGTAAGAGCTACAGAGAGAAGTCCTTGGAGAGAGAGTGTACAGGGAGACGCGACTTTGAGAGTGAGACGAGGAGGTCGCAGACGCGGGAGTCGCGTCGCGTAGAGGCCACAAACGCGAGGTTCGAGACTCGTGTTCAAGTCAGGATGCGAGGAGAACGCGGGCGCGGACGTGGGTTCCGCGTCGCGTTAACACAAGAAGAACACAGACGCGAGCATGAGCTCCGCGTCGTGTTGACACGAGAAGGACACAGATGCGGGCATGGGCTCCGCGTTGCGTCGATATAAGAACGCGAAGGCCGCATTAAGGAATTTCTTGGACGCGGGGTGAACTCCGCGTCTAGCAATCAACAGAGAGAAAGAGAGACAGGGAAAGAGGGAGAGTGGGACGCAGGGAAAGAGTAAGAC
The DNA here is from genome assembly GCA_038442645.1 of Agave tequilana. Lineage (NCBI taxonomy): Eukaryota > Viridiplantae > Streptophyta > Magnoliopsida > Asparagales > Asparagaceae > Agave > Agave tequilana. The sequence goes on from JAVJIF010022744.1 coordinate 42,931, forward strand.
GCAGGTTTTGAGAAATGGGGAAGACGCAAGGATGAGGGGAAAACAGAGAATGAAAGAAAAGGAAAGCAAAGGAAAAAGAAAAAGAAAAGAAAGAAAGAAGGAAGGAAGGAAAGAATGAAAAAGGGAAAGGGAGGATGGCCGGCGGTCACCGGCGGCGGCCGGAGATGGCCGGAAGTGGCCGGAGATGGCCGGAATCCCGTAGCCAAACCCAAGCCAAAGAGGGTGCAAGTCTAGCTCATTTTTGATTTTTGGAGTTTTACAAAAGGAGTTTCGGAGAGCGAACCAATAGCTCGTCGGAAAGAGCACGACGAGGAGAAGAAGATGGCATGGTCATTGGTGGCTAAGGTGGTGTAGATGGTGGAGGGAATGGTAGAGAAGATGGTGGTGGAAATGGGTTATTTGGTGAAAAAAGAAGAGGAAGGAGAAGTTGGTGGAGGTGGTGTTGTAGTTGGAATGGTGGAGGAGATGGAGGAGAAAAAGGTGGTGGTGTTGGTGGTGAAAATGGAGGTAGAGAAGGTGGAGCATGGCCGGCCAAAGGAGGGAGCAAGGGGCTGCTCATGGGTGTGTTTGCTGCCATTGCTCTCTGTTGGAAGAAAGAAGGAGGAAAAAAGTAATAATGAAGGAGAGAGAGAAAGGAGGAGGTATATATATATATATATATATATATATATATATATATATATATATATATATATATATATATATATATATATATATATATATATATATATATATATATATATATATTATATTATATATATATATATGTTGGCCCAAAAGGTTACACTCTCCATTTATTGAGTTTTGATGATGACAAACCAAATAAGAGCTATTTGGTACTAATAAGTTTGTTCAAGATTAGTTTCAGGTTAGTACCATGTTTGGAGGCCATTGCTTAGCTATTGCAACAACTTCTAGGTTCATGTAGCAAAGAAGGCATATTGCACATCAAGGAAGGAACATAGAAGAGATGGCTCTAGTAAGGCATAGCATGGCTCAAGACTTCAAGATTGCTTATGAAGACTTCAATATTTGTTTTTAGCTTTATAGTTTTGTTAAAGAATAGTGAATAGGTTTGAAGCTCCATCACACACGTTTTTGCGCACATCTTCTTTCTAAGTTTATTTCCTATAAAATATACAAAAATATTTTAATACAAAATCCTCTACCTACAAGTTCATTTTTATGTTGTATACTTATCTCTATTTAAAAATATTTTATTTAAAATCAAAGTCTCTTCAAAATTCTGTTTATATTTGGATTTTTGACCTGAGCCGGTCGACCGCCCGGTCGACCGTGCCTATGTCAGGTCTATCCGGTCGACCGACCAAGTCGACCGAGGTTCTGGCAGGCGTGCGTATCCGTGTGCACGTTTACCGGTCGACCGAGCGGTCGATCGATAGTTGCCTGACTGACAGACGTTTGCTCTCTGTATTTTTGGGTCGACCGCTCGGTCGACCGTTAGCCTGCAACGACTCTTTTATTTTGAACTGCGGTCGACCGGCCGGTCGACCGATAGAGCCGTTTGAACAGTAACGGGCATTTTTCTGAGCTGTTTTATTTTTGTCTTTTTGTGTTTAATATTGGTTTAAATGATATATTTTGAACTTAATATGACCTGATTAGCCTTAAGTATGTTTATCTCTAAATCCTAGCCCTCTCCTATAAATAGGGGTGTTTGGGGAGAGATTGGATCACCAATATTTACAAGAAAATTTTCAAAAGTTTAAGGCATTCAAAAGAGCTTGGTTTCTTGGTTTTTGTGCTGAAATTCTCTCTCATTTTCAGAAGTGTTTTCAAGAATTCTCTGATTTCCTTTTCTTTTCTCTTTGCACACAAGAGCTTCAAATCATACTCATTGTTCTCTAAGGACCTTGTAAGGGAAGAGAATTTTGCAAGAGAAAGTTTGTGGTCTTTTGACTACTAAGAGATTGCTTGTACTTGAGATAGTGGAGTTGGGTACTCCGGTGTATTTGTGATATCTTTGTGATAGTGAAAGTAGCTAGTAATCCTTCTGGGGAAGGCGGGGAAGTAGAGCTGGGTGCTCGAACCTCGATAACAATTCTTGGTGTTTGCGTTTGGTTTACTTTACTTGCTCTTGTTCTACTTTCATTGCACCTATTACTTGCTTTCACTCTTCATTGCAATATTCATTTGTTTCATTCATCTTGTCAATCATTGTCCCATACAACAAGGTTGCATTGCGCACCTCTAACTCATTTCAAGAGGAATCAGGAGGAAGGAGTTCAGAACCCTTTACGGGGCATTCGGCTCTTAGTCTTGTTTTGGGCGATTGTTGCATCTTAGTTTTTAAATTGTGCATTGATTAGCATTATCACCTATTCACCCCCCCCTCTAGGTGATTTTCAATTGGTATCAGAGCTTGGACTCTAGGTTTGGCTTAACATCCATAGAGAGATCCTTAAAATTTGCTAATCAACATTTTCATTCCATCATTCATACACTAGTAAACATTGCCGATAACATCAAACCCCTCCTAAATTTGATGGACTTAATTTCCCTATTTGGAAGGTTATGATGACTATCTTTTTGCAATCTTTAGGTAGCTTAGTAGCTAAATCTTTGACCAAACCCTATGTAGTACCCGATAGTGATGAGAGCACTTGGACCGACTTTACATTTAGAGAATATGAGGCTAACTCCAAGGCCCAAAATTCCCTCTTAACCGCCTTGAATGAGGATGACCTAACACGGGTAATTCATTGCCAATCCGCCTATGAGATATGGCAACATTTATTGGTCACACACGAAGGGACTTCACAAGTCAAGAGAGCTAAGATAGATCTCTTGAGGTCTCAATATGAATCCTTTAAAATGATTGATGAAGAATCTATTGACTGTATGATTACTAGATTTACTAAAATCACCAATGCTCTTTCTTCCTTAGGTGATGACATCTCAAATGATCAAAAGGTGCGAAAAGTGATTCGGGCTCTTCCTACATCATGGGAGATTAAGCCCACCACCTTGAAAGAATTGAACGACAAGGATGAGATGGACCTCATTAGTCTCATTGGGAACTTAAAGACCCATGAGATGGAAAAGAAGGCAAGAGAAGAAGCCGCTCCTTCAAAGAAGAAATCCATAGCCTTCAAGTCTTCATCCACCCTTGATGACGATGAAGAAGATGAAGAAGAAGATGAGGAGCTCTCCCTCCTTGTGCGAAATGTCAAAAGGATGTACCGGAAGAACAAGCTCAACTTCCGAAGAAAATTTGAAGGTAAAGAGGAGAGAAGAATCATTTGCTATAATTGCTGAAAACCCGGACATATCATGGCGGATTGCCCGGAGTTCAAGAAGAAGATGACTTCCTCCTTCAAGCCAAAGAAGCCGGAGGAAAAGAAAGCATACAAAGCAACTTGGGATTCGGAAAGCGAGTCCGAAGAAGAGGTGGACACGGCAAACATGTGTTTCATGGCAAACACACCTAAGGTAACCCCTCAACCTCTTGATGATGAAGATGATGAATTAAGTAAGGAAGTTCTTGTACATGCCTTTGCTGAACTTTCCGAAACTTATGACAATAAGAAGATTGAATGTTTTAAATTGCAAAAAGAAGTTACTTTTCTTAAAATCAACTTGCTATGGTTTCTAAAGAAAAAGATGATATTTCTTCTAATCTCATTTCTATTCAAAAAGAATTTAGTGCCTACAAGGTTTCTTGTAAGGCAAAATCTCCTATGGTTGATGAAAAAGAATTTCTTCTTTAAAATCTAAAATGGTTGGTTTTGAAAAAGTTTTGAAAGATTGTACTTTTAACACTAAGAAACTTGAGGACATGTTTTCTAAAAAGCACACCTCTCATGCTAAAGATCCTCATGTTAAGATTCCACATGCTCATACTACACACCATACTCATGCTAAATCCACACATGCTCACAAGTCTCACACTCACTATGCTTTTAAATATGGTAGAGTGTATAGATGTACATATTATGGTAAAAATGGACATTTAGCGAAATTTTGTTATGACCAAGTAAATAGAACCAATAATCTTGTTTGGGTTAATGAAACTAACTCTTTAGGACCCAAGAAAATGTGGTACCAAAATCAAGTCCTAAATTATTTGATGTAGGTACACACCAAGGCTCCAAGACGTAGGGAGCGGTGGTACCTTGATAGTGGTTGTTCGAGACACATGACGTGGGATATCAACAACTTTACAACCCTATCAAGGTACATGGAAGGTGGCACCGTCACCTTCGGGGATGACTCCAAAGGCAATATCATTGGTATAGGTAACATTCAAATTGGTTCATCTCCTACTATAGAAAATGTTGTACTTGTTGATGGTTTGAAACATAATTTGCTTAGCATTAGTCAATTTTGTGACCGTGGTCTTAAAGTTGTTTTTGATGATTCTTCTTGCAAGATTTTTGATGTTAAATCTAATGATTGTATTCTTACCGGTTTTCGTGATAACAATGTTTATATCATTGACATGCTTAATTTAGATTGTTCTACTAAATGCTTGAATGCTTTTGATGAAAATTCTTGGCTTTGGCATAGAAGATTAGGACATGCATCTTTTGACCATCTTTCTAGGATTAATTCAAAGGAATTGGTGAAAGGTATTCCCTGCTTGAAGTTTGAGAAAGACCGCATTTATGGTGCGTGCCAACTTGGAAAACAAACCAAGTCTTCCTTCAAACCAATCAAGGATATCATGTCAACTAGCCTTTAGAATTAATTCATATGGATCTTTTTGGACCAACTAAAACTAAGAGTTTAAATGGTAGTAGATTGCATTTGTTTTAGTTGATGATTTTTCTCGCTTCACTTGGGTTTTCTTTTTAGAACACAAAGATCAAACTTTTTCTCATTTCAAAGTTTTTCGAAAAAGGGTTGAAAAAGAAAAAGGTTTTTCGATTTTGAGAATAAGGAGTGATAGAGCTGGTGAGTTTGTTAACCACTCTTCATGACTTATTGTGATGAAAAGGGAATCAAGCATGAAATGTCTTGTCCTAGGACTCCACAACAAAATAGAGTTGTAGAAAGGAAAAATAGAACACTTCAAGAGATGGCTAGGACAATGATAAGTGAATATGACCTCCCTCAATATTTATGGGCCGAGGCCGTAAATACCGCATGCTATATTTCAAATCGCATTTATTTGTGCAAAAATTCTTCCAAAACTTCTTTTGAAATGTATCATTCTAGAAAACCAAATGTTACATATTTCAAAGTTTTTGGATGCAAGTGTTTTGTTTTAAATACTAAGGATAATTTGGGTAAATTTGATGCTAAGGCTTATGAAGCTATCTTTGTTGGATACTCTTCTACTAGCAAATCTTATAGAGTATGAATAGATCTTCACTTACCATTGAAGAATCCATGCATGTTAAATTTGAAGAATCTAATGTGATTGTTGAGAATGTTGTAGAGATTGACCCATTAGGTGAAGACATGGAGAGACTATCCTTGAAGGACTCACCCGCTCAGAAGAAAAGCAAGAACCTATTGGTGATGTTCAAGAGGATAAAGAGGAAAGCTCACAACCGCTTCCTAAAGCTTAGAGATACGCTACAAATCATCCTAAGGAGCTCATCTTGGGTGATGCATCTAAAGGAGTCACAACGCGCTCCAAACTCCATGACCTATGTAGTAACTTTGCTTTCATTTCTCATTTTGAACCCAAAAGCATTCTCGAAGCCGAGACGGACTCATATTGGTTGCTTGCCATGCAAGAGGAACTCAATCAATTTGAGCGCAACCAAGTTTGCACCTTGTTCCTAGGCCCCACGATAGACCAATAATTGGTACTAAGTGGATCTTTAGAAACAAGATGGATGAGTCTGGAAATGTCATTAGAATAAAGCTAGGTTAGTGGCCCAAGGTTACACTCAAGTTGAAGGAATTGACTTTGAGGAGACCTTTGCACCCGTAGCACGGCTTGAAGCCATACGGATGACACTAGCTTTTGCATCTTTCAAAAATTTAAACTTTTTCAAATGGATGTGAAAAGTGCATTTTGAATGGTTTTATTAACGAAGAAGTTTATGTTGCTCAACCTCCCGGTTTTATTGATCATGTTCATCCCGACTTTGTTTTAAACTTAATAAGCTTTGTATGGATTGAAACAAGCTCCAAGAGCTTGGTATGAAAGGCTTTCTAGTTTTCTCATTTCAAATAATTTTATAAAAGGCAAAGTATACACAACTCTCTTTACTAAGCATGTTGATAATGACATTTTAATTGTGCAAATTTATGTTGATGATATAATTTTTGTTCTACTAATGAACTTTTATGCAAGGAATTTGAAAAGGTCATGCAACTTGAATTTAAATGTCTTCAATGGGTGAGCTTAATTTCTTTCTTGGACTCCAAATCAAGCAATTGTAAAATGGGACGTTCATAAGTCAAGCCAAGTACGCAAAGGAACTCATAAAGAAGTTTGGACTTGAAGGCTCAAAGGCTTGCAACACTCCCATGGCAACTACAACCAAGCTTGATAAAGATGACCAAGGTAAAAATGTGATATTAAATTATATAGAAGCATGATAGGAAGTGTTGGACGCGGAAAACTGTAAAGCGGACTGGAGCAACTTTTCCTTGAATCAGATGAAAAATTACAACAGGCTAATCTTCCGGTTACAAGGAGGGAGAAATATTGAATCTTGAATTCCCCTTTGTTTAGTGCTGGGTTCTTCGTGTGGCGGTGGAGAGTGAATCTTGTTCTCCGTTGACCAGATGACCGTCAGTACCGTCGAGGGATCTTCTCCTTGGCAGGTAGAAGGAGTAACTCAGCCCCGTCCACCAAAACTCTAAAAGAGAAGGTAGGCGAAGAGCAACTTATACGCAGCAAGCTGGCTTGAAGAGTCGAGCTCTCTCTCTGTTGATGATCTCTCCTTTTTCTTTTATCGCCAAAAGTCTCCTAGGGTCCGACCCAAGAAAAATCCTCTTTTTTCCTTCTCGAAAATCCGCCCCCTCTTCAATAGTAACGGGACTATTTATAGGATTTTTAGGGGTGATCGTGCCCCCTAAAAGTGCTCCACGATGAGGGCCAACTTTCCCGCTACATGGGCGGTGGATGGCGCCATAATCGGGGTGGTTACAACCAAGGTGCGGGCACCTTGCTGCTAAGACGCGGGCGTTGAGCCAACGCGCCTTGATGCTGAGACGCGGGCGTTGAGCCAACGCGCCTTGATGCGGAGACGCGGGCGTTGAGTCAACGCGCCTTGATGCGGAGACGTGGGGTTTGGACTTTCGCGTCTTGATTGTCACATTTAGCCTTGCGCCTGGATCTTGGATCTCTGCGTTTTGGTGGCTTGTCTTGGTGATTTTTAGACAGCCTACAGAACCCCTCCAAAGTTTTCGATATTCCGCAGTTAACTGGGACGGATTTCGAAATACTTTGGACTCTAGCTGAGTTCGCCTTCATGACTAGACTGTTGATGCTCCGGGTTTAATCTTATCTGGAGTTGGTCTTCGTGAGTGTACTGTTGAACTCTTTGAAGCCCCCAGAGTTGATCATGTTGAGTGTCTAGATGTACAGTCTAAACCTCTCCGATTGCTTTTAGTCTGTCACTGGCGCGCTTTAAGCCAGGAGTGGTTGGTCGTCTGCTTGCGTCAGTGTACTGTTGAACTGATTTTGCAGAAGCAGGAGGCCGAACGCAGGTTCTTTTTCAAAAAGCGGAGATGGTACTGCTGTAAAGACGCGATTTCTGTAAAGTGCGTCCTTTGGCAATGGAGACGCGACTGATCTTCATAAGGCAGACGCGATGTTCAGCTGAAGACGCGAACTTCGGAGAGACGCATCTTTTGAATATAGACGCGATTGTCTGGGCGCATTTATGGCGATGCTGACGGGGCATATCCATCGAAGAGACATGGCCGTCGGGTGCGAGTCCGTGCCACGTCATGATTGCTCTGCCAGTTGGCCTGGGGAACCGACGGGATTTCGCCTTTTGGCGCGCGGATTTCCTGGCGCATTAAATGATCCGTGCCACGTGTCGAGCGACGATTCACTGCCGAGTCGTGGCGCATGATCTTCTCTGTGCGTTAAAGTGATTTTGTTCCACGCGTCGAACGGAGATTCGCCGCAGAATTCATCGGGCCATACGCCGCGTATCTTCGCGAATCCTTGTGCCTATAAAAGGCCACAGTTGGGAAGATTCCTCTTCTTCTCCGAACGCACTCGCTGATAAGATTAAGAAAGAGAACTTCCTCTTCAGTTCATCTGTTTGAACCTCGGATCGAATTGGCCATGGCTCCCAAGACCAAGCCGATTGCTTCTTCTTCAAAGGCGACCGTCGCCGAGGCCCGGAGGGGCAGCTCCTCCTCTGCGCAGGATGTTGTTCTCCAAGGTCTCCAAGGTAAATGCCTTTTAGGCGGAAGTTTCGCCATTAAAGGAGTTCCAAGAACCTTTAAGAACCCTTAACACACGAATTTAAATCGTGTTTGATTCCCAGACGCAGTCTTGGGGTTGATAACCATGACGCGGGTTTGGACCCTCGCGCCATTGGGTCCTGCGCTTCAGATTCTTCACTTAGAATATTTTCTAATTGTGAAGGGTTCAGACGCGGACTTAGTTTACAGAACGCGGATTTGATCCTTGCGTTCTGTTTCATCAGCTGTTGATTTTGATGAATCTGGCACCCGAGTCCAAGCATTTTGACATCTGGGGATGTGAAAGGAAGGGAGTTACCCTCCTTAACTTCTGGCGATTATGGTGATGGAAGGGTTAAGGTGGATAACTCCCTTCTTTTCGTACCCCAGAAGTGACATCAAGGAGAATGTTGTGGAGACGCCGATCCTGCAGGTCTGGACGCGGATTTGATAATTCCTGCGTCCAGTGCCTCTTCTGCGTGGATGCGCAGGTCTGGACGCGGATTTGATAATTCCTGCGTCCAGTGTCTCTTCTGCGTGGATGCGCAGGTCTGGACGCGGATTTGATAATTCCTGCGTCCAGTGTCTCTTCTGCGTTCGGATTATGAACACTTAGCATTTTTCCTTGCTTTTGATAGAGTATCTAACTAAGTGTCCTTTTCTTTTTGCAGCGCCACGCCCTGCTACTTCACTCGCCAAGAAGCGCCACTTTGGACATGTAGGGGGTGCTGACCGGGACTTGACCTTTGTGTTATAAAGGACTGTTCCTGTGATAGCTGACAAGTCGCAGGCTCGTGGGGAGAGGCTCTCGAATGTTGACATGAGGACTCTTCGGGTGCTTATGACTGATGTAGCATTTGCAACGGATGCTGGCATCAAACTGGAGAAGCCTGCCTTCTTCTTCGAGATCGTATCCACGATGGCGGCCATAGCGTATATGACGGGACTTACAAATGGCTCCGTCAAATAAGGGGTGGAAGATTCTTTCTTCCGAACATGGAGAGGATGTTCCCGCTGTCCTACTTCCAGCACATGTCTGTCCCTCGGAAGATGGAATGGGACCTCTCTCGATATGTCCCTGAGATTACTCTCGGTGATTTGGGCTCCCACAAAGTGTACCGTCATGATAGCCATGACAGGTCAGTTATCGGCCTTTTCCCTGGGTCGCGTAAGTCTGATGTTCCGGCTGGGGAGATACCACAACTTGGCACTACCTTCCTCAACGCATTCATGGAAGCGGAGGGTGATTATCCCGTTGGGTTCCGTGCACCGGGGTGGGTCCGTTCCACGGAGAACTATTGGTGGGGCAGGATGGTCGGCTTTGTCCTCACCGAGCTCGGGGATCTGCTAAAGCGTGTGGGACTGTACCCAGCGGTCAGAGCCGTGCAGTGGGGGATCCCTCAAAGCTCTCAGAACTTCTTCGGGATTCTAGAGCGTTATAATTCTTTGACGGGGACGTTCTTCACTCCGGTCGGGGAGATGGGTCTTGCTCTGCACGAGCTGCATGAGGTCTCGGGGCTGTCGACAGGGGACATTCCCTATGAGGAATATGTCCCGACCACGGTGGAGCTTCACCATTTGAAGGAGGAGTTTCCCCTCATATATGAGACCTACTGGGAAGTGCTATGTCACTTCCACATTTGCGGCCAGATAACCAAATGGCGGTCGCAGGGAGTCAAGCAACTGTCTTAGGCCAGTTACTTGTTCAACAACGTCAACACCAAAGACCATCGGATAACTCGATTGGCTCCCAGCTCCGACAGGGAGGTTGAAGACAGGATAGACCAGGCTTCTGACAGTTTCTACACCATGGAGTCGAATGAGGACGGTTTCGACCCTGACTTGGTTTTTGAGAGCTTTCACCATCAAGCCCGGACCCCTATCTCCGATCGGGCGCTGTTGGCGGGCTTTCTGATGCTGTGGCTGAAGCGCTGTGTGGTGCCCACGCTGCCACATGAAGTCATTGTTGCTGACGTGGTGTACCCGGCGGTGCTCCTGGCTCATGGCAACCCCATAGCCCTTCTCCCGGCCGTGGCGGCTGGTATTCAGAGCGGGCTGCGGGCGCTCACTAAGAGTTTCTGCGAGCCACCGAAAACTGCAGACTCCGAGGGAAAGCCGTATGTTGACTCAGAGGGGAGTCCGACGGTGAAGCATCCCAACCCTCGTGTCGAGCTGCCTTACACGTACCTCATGGCTTGGTACGTGATGCATTGCCCTTCCTTGATGACGGCGGTGCGTTGGAGGGAGAGTTCTGTCCCTTTTGTACAGCGATTGGAGGGTTCGAAATGGCGTGATCCTTATATATATTACGTCCGGAAGTGCCTTTCAGACCCTGCGAACTACCAGCTCAATCGCTGCCTCCCCCAGATCCCTGGTGCATCTCTCGGGATCTACTTGTTGATTCTGTCGGGCCAGATGACTTCACGAGGTTATCCGCGGGAGCCTTCTGGTGGTTGCTCAATATCCGGCCCGGATATGTGCTTTTCCGACAAGGGACGTCATGCACCATTGAGCCGTACATGCCGAATCGCTTCGCTCGACAGTTCGGCTATGATCAGCTCTATGTCGGGAACCCCAATGCTCGACTCGCCTTCGAAGGGAACCTGTTCGAGGGTGCCCGGGCCTGGTACTATAGTGTGGCTGGAGGGACGGGAGTAACTTTCCGTCTACCTCTCGAAGGGCCCAAGTGCCGTACGAGCTTCAGCTTCTGCACTTGGTACTCCCAGGCCATCCAAACACCAGACTTTTTTCCGGCGTCTTCATGCATCGAGAGCATCAATGCAAGTCTCGAGGCAAGGACGGATTCTAGTAAACCGATGAAACTCGTAGAACAGTACCTGAAGGCCCAAAAGGAGGTCGGGCGAAGAATGAGAAGGGAGCCACGAGCCATGGAGCCACGACCACCAAGGGCGGAGCCACAAGCGACTAGGGCAGAGCCGCAAGCAACTAAGTCTCGACAGGCGGTGAGCAAGCGTCGTCAAGGCTCTACTCCCACTGCTGAACCCGCTCCGAAGAAGGTTCGAAGGGACTTGACAACCGAAGTCTCTCGATCTGAAGAGATCCCTGCTGTCGTTGAGGCACTGAGGGAGGAAGAGATAGCTGAAGAAGAAACTCCTCTAGTCCGTGTTCCCAGGTCACTTAGCAGAGGCCACGGGTCTGCGGAGGAAGGGGAGCTCGTTGATCGATCCGCCGCCACTGACGAGGATGAGCAGCTAGAGGTTGATATAATGAGCGGAGGCAATGTCAAGATCCCTGGGATCTCAGCTCAGCCCGAGTCTTCCTCAGCTCAACAGCCCGGGTCTCCTTCTGTCTTCATTTCCAGTCCTCGGATGGCTGACCCCAGCCCTACCACTGGGGTAGTTGGAGGCAAAGCTCCACCTGCAGGGGTTTCGCGCGAGGCGCTATCGTCTTCCTCACTCTCAGGGGAAAGCGAGTTTGAAGACGATGTTGATTACGGTGATGAACCCACTTTTCCTGATCCGAGAAAGTTCTCCCATATCTCGGAGGAAGAAATATACGGGGGTGAGCCATCAACGGTATCGCAGCCGGCGGTTGTTCCCGTTGGAGGTACTCTTTTCACCTTTTGACCTAATTTCCCTTTTTAATTTTGAAGAGGAGGCTTTAACATTCTCCCTTTTATATTGCAGGATTGGCTGAGAGTGTCGAGGCTGCACCCTCCTCGCAGATCGAGGAAATGGTACAAGAGTTGACCCAGCCAGAAGGGGTCACGGCTTTGGTTGCCGAGATAACTCCAGCGGGGGCAACTACTGATGCCGGGGAGGTTTCTCCTTTGCCGGAAGAGGAGACAACCCCTAAGGCCGGGGAAGACCCACTCTGCCGGGTGAAGGGGTTACTATTGAAGCTAGGGAGACTTCCACTCCGCAGGACTTGCCCAAGGATTCGGCGTCTCTGGACCTCCCAGATGGTAAGGAAGTTCTGATATATTAAATGTTTCGCTTTTCACCTTTGTGGCTAATGTTGTGGTCATTTGCAGAGGGAACTAAGGGGGCTCAGGTGAGGAGTCCAATGATTGATATCCCTCCGGAAGGCCACACGGCTCAGGTCTCGGCTGAAGTTTCTGAGGAGGAGGTTCCTGCAGAGATAGCACCTCTGGAAACGCCCGAGGCTACTTCTGCTTTAGCCGTATCGGTGGTCAGCACAACTCTTGTGCGAGAAGATCCGCCTTATATCCCTTATCCCGTGACAGAAAAGGGGTCAGGAAGCTTCCCAGGCGGTGATGATATGGGGGAACTGGCACGCCAGATGGTGCAACAATTCTTTGCTTCGATGGGATCATGTATTGATCTCATTTTACAAGGAAGCAGCTCTTCAATTTTGCCCAGACGCTTCTCAGAAATCTGGCCGAGAACGTCGAATTAACCGGAGGCTCCGCACTTGCCCAGGCGTGTCTGCGGGTGGTGGAGCAACTGGGAGACGACCTGCACGAGCTGAAGTCTTTGGAAAAGGCCAGCTCTGCTAGTGAGGCCCAGGCCACTCTAGCCCGGCTCTTAGCTGCTCAAGAACAAGAGCGACAGGAGGCAGAGGCACAAATAGATGCAGAGATCCGCAGCCTCGAATATTCCCAGGCTGAACGTCAGAAACTAACTGACGATTCAAGGGAATCCGAGATTGTCATGCAGAGCACGGAGCACGTCATCATCAGTGCTCGGGACACCATTGCCAAGGCTCGGGACACCATTGCCAAGGCAGAAGCTGTGCTTGCGATCAATGAGAAGAAGCTTGTTACCATCAAAGAGGAACTTGCGGAGCAACAGGCGGCTAAAGCGCGAGCTGAAGAGAGTCTGTCTCTACATTCTTCCAGGGTGGAATCTCTGCGAGCGCAGCTGGCTGCAAAACCCTTCCTATCTGAAGAGGAGCTGCGGGTCCAAGCCATGATGGAGGCTGAGAAGGCACGTCAGATCAAGATGCATCATCTCAGGGAGCAAATCCGTTCCTTGGCGAGCCAGGACATTTAGCCTTCTTTTCTCTTTTTTTTTTTTTTAAAGAAAAGGACACTCTATTTACAGAGTGTTTGTATCCACTTTTGATATAAAAAGGACATTTTTGTTCCATCTTCTTTGTTTAGCTGTGGATGAATCCAACTTCTTGATCACTGGCTGTGAATACTGAACTTAGGTAAGTTCTTTCGATGAAACGCAGCATCGACTCGCGGCCTCTGTTCACGGGGAGACGCGGGTATCAGTTCAGAAGAACTTGGGCAGAACCAAGTTCTTTGGGCGAAACGCAGCGTCGATCCATAGGGAGACGCGGCCAAAAGTTCAGCAGGACTTGGGCAGAACCAAGTTCTTTTGATGAGACGCAGCGTCAATCCATAAGGAGACGCGGCCATGAGTTCAGAAGACTTGGGCAGAACCAAGTTCTTTTGATGAGACGCAGCGTCAATCCATAAGGAGATGCGGCCATGGTTCAGACGACGCGGCATCCGTCTGTAGGGAGAGACGCGAATCTGCTTCGCTAGGAAAGACGCGGATCAAGCAGACGCGAGGGACGTAGCCTTGTGCATTTTCCATCAATCCAAAATGGACTAAGTGTTCTCCTTTAAAAAGGACCCCGTTTGCTGAGGGGACGCGACTTTGCATCACGCGGACATTCCTCTAGGACGCGGGTGATCGTCATCAATCTGGGGAGGGGACGCGAATTTTGGATACGTTTCCTCAATCTGCGTCTTGGTGTAACCTCCCAGGCGTTACATACAGCCTTGATGTGATCTTCAAATCTTTATTGATGATCGGGAATGCTGTTTCCCGAAGGGGTTATCCACGCGTCGGCTTCTTATTGGTCTTTGAGCGTCAATTCCCTTTAATGAGAAACCGATACGGGTGTTGGAGATTAGCGCCTGCGACGGTTTTCGAAACGGCGTTACACGCGTCAGTCCCTTAGTGGACCTTGACAATCGTGCGGTCATTAAGGCCGGCGGTTCAGATTAAGAGATCATTAATTGCAGTCATCGGGGGCTGCCTATAAATAGGGCGCACCCTCTCCCTTCAATCCAATCTTTGGACTGTTTTCTTTTTGAGAGCGAGCGCTCTGAGAACCTTCATCTTCTTCAGAGTATTGTCTCCATGGATGAGGATGGTTCTGTGGATGAAGATGACCCAGGGCTTGTATGCTCTTGTTTGGTCTCTCTCTGATCATCTTGCACGCCCGCGTTTGGATGCAGAGAGCCCGACTCTTAGTAGAGACCTCTGCTGGTACGCCGTCCCGATTAGCCATGATATTTTAATCTACCACGGCCTGTACCTTGGCACCATCATTATCTGGACCCCCTCACGAAGCCTGTGTTGGTGCATTCCTTCTGAATTTGCGCCACAGACTTAAACTTCTCTGGACGCGAGTGCAGGGGTCTTTGGCACTTGGCGCTGGCTTGTGTTCACAAAGCTTGCGTTTCAAAGCCACTGTCTTGGCGCGTTTTATGGCTATTGCCTTAGCGCGTTTTATAGCCACTGCCTTAGACGAATTCCAAAAGGGTTTCAGACCCAGCCTTGCAACTTGTTCACTCAACGAGGAGATGGCAACTCTCGGCGTCTGTGCCTTTTTCGGCGTCTGCGCTTTCGACTTGGCGCAGAACGAGACCGCGTTTTGATTCGCGTTTGTCTCTGCTGACGCAGCAGTTTGGCTCACTGCGCGGGTCATTCCCGCGTCTGCTTGGCTGACTGCGTGGATCATTCCCGCGTCTGCAGTCTGCATTTGTGACTTAGTTTTTCTCTGTTGAAGCATACTAAGTTGCAGATTATTCTGATTCCTTTTGTTTCATTCCTTGCAGGTAGACTTGCTGGTTTGCTGGGCCCCTGGAAGGATGCTTTGGCCGGCGAACTTGTTCGATGTTCACCTATAAGAGAGTATATTATGGTCCTCGTCACCTATAAGAGAGTATATTACGTCTCTGACGAGGACCCAACCTCGCCAAGGTCTCTTCAGATCTGCTTCGCCATTCATGCCTGCTGGCAAGAGATGGTCAGGCTATGCATGACGGCGATGAGGGTTCCGGCGGTTTTGGTGGCGGACAAGATCCTCTTCCTCTCCCACTCCAGAAGTCACATCAAGGACTCGTCATGTCTGCTGGATGGTCTGCTGGGGGAAGAGATGTTCATGAACGAAGGGTTGCAGGACTTTCTGCTGCCACCGGAACCTCAAGAACCCCATTGCTCTTAGCTTAGTCAGCTAGGCGATTTCGATGTTTACATCATGCATCGTGGTGTAACCAGCTTCTATTGTAGCCACAAAACATCGCGCACTTGGAATCAGACGCGGCTTTTAAGGAGTGAGTGCAACCTCTGAGAGAGAGAGGGACTTCTTTGTACTCCTTAATTGTAACACTCAATCTTATTTATAAGAGAGCGTTCTTACTGTAATACTCCATCTTATTGTATAAGAGAGCGTTTGTATCACTTTCATATGTTTGAAATAAATAAAGTGACACTTTTCTTTTTGCCTCTTTCCTTGTCTTGAACTTTTTGTCTTAGACCCATAGAAGCAAAGAATCTCTGACTTTGTCAAAATTATGATGATAATCTCAACAAGTCAAACTTTGGAGGGAAAGATCCTATTTCAGGAACTCTCATAGTACTGTCAGAGGCGTAATATTAACTTGACAGAGATGAAATAATTTTTGGTGGACTGCTGCCACTTTATAAGAGAAAGCGACAAGTAAATTGGTACCCCCAGGAGGGTGAACTTTTATCAAGTGTTTGGGATTAACTTGATTGAGCTCAACTGGGGATTTGAGGGGAAACTGTTGATGGTGTAGTATTAACCTAACAATGTTTTTTAGGTAGACTTGTTATTCTGCTGAAGAGAATAACAAGTGGGACTAGACTCGTGGGGATCTAGGAAAGTTGTTACCGTCAGAGGTGTGATATTAACTTAACGGGTTGAAAGTGGTCTTGTCAGAAGTGTAATGTTTTTTGAACTGACAAGGACGTGAGTCAGAGTGTGATATTAACTTAACTCAGAAGTGTCACTGTCATAGGTGTAATGTTTAACTTGACAATGAGGAATGCTAGAGGTGTAATTGTTGAACTTAGCATTGGTCATCTCGGCTTGGATAAGGAAGTCCGAGGGAAAGTCATGGCTATAGGTGTATTGTTGAACTTAGCATGACTTGGATGCTAGAGGTGTGGTGTTAACTTAGCATCATCCATTTCAGCTTCGATATGAAAGTCTGAAGAAGAGTGACTGTCAGAGGTGTAATATTAAACCTGGCAGAAACTTGATTACTGTTTAGAGGTGTGGTGTTGAACTTTAACAGCAATTTGTCAGAGGTGTGATGTTACTTGACAAAGATTGACTCATGATAAGAGCAATTTTGAGGACCTGTCATTCTATTGGTGAGAATTGACAAGTGAAATTTGAGTGCCAGAGGTGTAGTGTTAACTTGGCAATTGAAAATTTGGTACTCCGTGTAGAGTTGACAAGCAAAATTTGTACTCGACAAGGAATATTAAAAAGTTTCCATTACCAGAGGTGTAGTTTAACTTAGTAATGGTTGTATTTTGGTAGACCTACCATTCTGTGGATGAGAATTGGTTAGGGGATTTTGGAGGAAAGAGTGGAGCCAAGTCCACTTAGGATTTTTAGCAAACCCTCAGCTATCAACGGATTTTGAGGTGCCTTTACCAACTACCGTTTGAGTTGGGCTAGCCATGCTATTCCCCTCAGCATGATGAGTTGTCGAAGACTTATGTTGGGCTTAAACGCTAACATTTTCCTCTATCCTTAGCCGTCGGAGGCGTCGGATCAAATGGGACCATGTCCCTTAGGATTTTAGCAGATCCTCAGCTGTCAACGGGTTTGATATGCCTTTACCAACTACCGTTTTGAGTTGGGCTGGCCATGCTATTCCCCTCAGCATGATGAGTTGTTGAAGACTTATGTTGGGCTTAAAAGCCAACATTTCCTCTATCCTTAGCCGTCGGAGGCGTCGGATGTTTTGATCAGAGGTGTACTTTTACTTGATCGGCGGAAGGATACCATCTAGGGATAGTACTTCTTCAGGAACCTGCCGTTAATAGGCATCATGAGTGTATCGCCATTCGAGTTATGAGGCGATATGATCCATTTGAGTAGACTGACTCTACTACAAATGGTCCTTCCCATTTGGGTTGGAATTTTCCTTTTGTCTTGTGCGTCATTACCATGGTTCTTCTGACGGCTAAGACTAGGTCGCCTTTCTTGAAAGTTCGCACTTTAACTTTCTTGTTGAAGGCTCTGGTGATTCGAGCCTGGTAGAGCTCGATTTGTTGTTGGGCTTGCAGACGCTTGTCGTCTAAGGCCTCCAGTTCCTGGAGTCGCTGTCGATGCTTCTCCTCTGTCGTCATCTCCGCTGTCAAGGCGACGCGTAGAGATGGAATTTGGATCTCCAGGGGAAGCACGGCTTCACATCCGTATATACCAAGGAAAACGGCGTGGCCTTAGTCGGGGTTTCGCAACAGTTGTGCGATAAGCCCATAAGCATTCACCCAACTTGTCGTCCCCAGTCTCGTTGACTTTCGAGACGAACTTTTTGAGAAGCTTGCCAATGTCTTGTTGAAAGCTTCTGCGAGGCCATTGGCGGCAGGATAGTATGCCGTTGAGGACACACTCTGGATTCTGAACTTAGCGCAGAATCTCTGGAAAGCCTGGCTGATGAACTGGTCCATTGTCATGGACAATTCGCCGAGGTACGCCGAAACGGTAAATAACGTGATGTTTCACGAACTTGATCACGTTCGACGACTTGACCTCCTTCAAAGGAATGGCTTCGGCCCATTTAGAGAAGTAATCGGTTATTGCCAGAATGAACCGATGTCCTTTTGATGATGGCGGGCTGTAGGTCCGACCACGTCATGCCCCAATTTCAATGGCCAGGTAGAGGCCGTAGAGTGGAGATAGCCTGGCGCTTGATGGATAAAGTCACCATGCACTTGGCAGGCGTGACATTTCTTGCATAAGTGACGGCCTCGGCAATTATCTTAGGCCAGTAGTAACCCAATCTTTGGAGTCGATGTGCCAGTTTTGGGCCAGGTTGATGGGCTCCACACATACCGTCGTGGGCCTCTTTCAATACTTTCTTGTGCTTCGTTTGGTGAGAGGCACCGGAGTAAGATCCCGTCATGCGATCGACGATACAATGTTCGCGTAATCGCATTATATAGAACTTTGGGGGCTTTCCTTCGAATGGCAGCCGCTTCTTTGGCGTCTTCAGGCAGGATGCCATACAAGACGAAATCACATGTAGGGGAACCGTCAGTCCTCTACGCTCTGGACCGTTTGACGCTTCAAGTGCTTCTTCGCGGTGACGACCTCCCGTTGACTCCTGATAATCATCAAGAGCATTTCGGGGCATACAGGTCGTGGCTGTAGACGAATATCTTCTCCATTGCTCCAGCTGGAAGAGCTAGGGAGGCAGCCAGGGATGCGAGTGCATCGGCGTGCGCATTTTGCCTGCGTGGTACATGGTCGATGTAGAAGCTTGTAAATCCCTCGGCCATGCGGATAGTTGCATTGTAATAGGGTACAAGTCTTCATGTCTGACTTCGTACTCCCCGCGAACTTGGCTGACGATGAGCTTGGAGTCGACGTATGCCTCGAGATTTTTTAACGCCAATCTCATCGGCGAATTGCATCCCAATCAAAAGAGCGTTGTATTCCGCACATTATTGGAACAAGGCTCGGTCAGGAGACAGCTCGGGGAATCACATAATTTTGTGGGGAGACGAGTATCACTCTACCACCCCGCTACTATGTGTCCTTCGGGCTTGTTCTTGATGCACCGTCGAAGAAAAGTTGCCATACTTGACTTTCGAACGATGTCTGAGTCTGGTAGACTTCGGCAACTTCATCTGGGAGATCCTCGTAGAGTTTGACTGCCTCGGATCTGGTGTTCGCTAAGAAGTCCGCCACCGCTTGTCCCTTAATAGCTTTTGTGGCAGAAAATGCATCTCATATTGTGATAGCAATATGGCCCATTTTGCCAGTCCGGCCATTTAGCGATGAAGGTTTAGTCATAAGTAACCTCAGAGGGTTTGACTTTGATATGACATTTATAGTTTGGCCTACCAGGTAGTGTCGCATTTTCTGATAGCGAACACCAGTGCCAAACATTCCTTCTCGATCGGGTTATACCGATGTTCGGCTCCGATCATTGTTCTACTTAGATAGTAGATTGCTTGCTCACGTCCCTGATCGTCATTCTGAGCTAGTAGAGCTCCCAAAGAATGATCCATTGCTCAGACATACACCAGAAACGGCTTTCCGATACTGGAGCTGCAAGGACTGGTGGTGGGTGAGGTATTGCTTGATTTCCTCGAATGCTTGTTGGCAAGCGTCATCCCAATGAACGAGACACCCTCTTCATCAATTTAGCGAAGGGCTGGCATCTTCCGGAGAGGTTTGACATGAACCTGGGGATGTACGCAATCGTCCTTGTAATCCCCTGAGCTCCTTGAGGCTTTTCGGGGGTTGCATCTCCTGGATAGCGCGGATCTTTTCCGGGTCCAAATGGATTCCGGTGGAGGTTACAGTAAATCCTAAGAATTTGCCACTGCCACCCCCCAGGAAGGACTTTGTGAGATTCATCTTCATTGATGAGCTCGCATGATGTCAAAGACCAACTTTCAAGGTCCGCTATGTGATCACCTTTAGTGCGGCTTTTTACCGCGATGTCATCAACATAACATTCCACCGTTTTGCGTATTTGCTGAGGAAAATGGCATTCATGGCCCTTTGATATGTTGCCCCTGCATTCTTCAGTCCGAAGGGCATGACGGTGTAGCAATACACTCCTAGGGGTGTCCTGAAGGAGTGTGCTTTTCGTCATCAGGATACATTTTGATTTGATTTTATCCTGAGAATCCGTCCATGAAGGACATTCGTTCGAATCCACAAGTATTGTCAATCATGACATCTGTGATCGGCAAAGGGAATCGTCCTTGGGCAGGCTCGTTTAGATCACGGAAGTCGATGCAGATCCAGATTTTCCGTTCTTCTTGGAAACGGGGACGATGTTGGCTACCCAGTCGGGATGCTGTTCTTCCCTGATGAAGCAGAATCATAAGTTTTCTGACTTCTGATTGAATTGCCTCCATTATTTCTGGGCGAAACCGTAGCTGCTGTTGTTTGACAGGTTTTACGTCCGGATTGATGTTGAGGCGGTGCATGGCCACTTGAGGATCAAGTCCTGGCATGTCCTCATAATTTCAGGCGAAGACGTCTATATATCTTGTACAAGAGATATTAGATCCTTCTTCTCGATGGTGACAGGCCGTCACTTATGAAGATGGGCTTGGGTTGGCCTCATCTCCTAGGTTGATCTGAACAACCTGGTCTTCTGTGGGTGGCTCACGCTGTTCAAAGCGGGTATCCCAAAGAGCATTTAAATGTTTGATCCATGGATCTGTATCAGATTGGATCATTTCTTCATTCCATCTTCCAGGTGGCTTGTCGAAACTATGTTCACTGAAAGTTCCTTGAAGATGTTGCCGACACTGACATCTGACTCCCAAGATGATGTGTCTGAAGAGTAATCGTTGCTCGACGATTCTTGAGAATCAGAGGCTGATGGGACCGGAGTCGATACATAGCCCAACCCCCGGCGCGTTCGATGAAATAATCGGGGGCCTTCCCTTTCGGCACAAAGGGTCGAAGTAGCGTTCTCCTTCCTTTGCCAAAGTTCAACCCGGTCTGTTGGTTAGATCATACCCATGCACTTCATCATTTTGAGCGCTTTTGGTTCATAATGACTGAGCTGAGGGGATTCCTCTCACTTTCTGAGTCTCGCGGGGCGTTGGTTCAGACAAGATTCGCCCAAAAAGGATTGGTTTTGGCCTTTTCGTCTTGTCGGAACCATGAATATAGATTCCTGCGCATTACCATTATCCTGGTATGTCCGAAAGATGATTTTACTGGTACATGCAATGATGTCAAAGCATCTATGCCGACCAGATGTCATCGTCTACGTCGGTACTAGTATCCGACGGTATTGAATCGGATGCACACGCAGAAAAAATACTCAAAGTCTAAATTCTCATTAATATACCAACCGCCTGCATCGTCGGTTGGTATTATCAACATCGAGCTTATTAGTGCTCTTTACAAGTGGTTCCAACTTCCACAGGCACTCCTCTTGCTCGGGCTCAGAGTCATCCTCATTACCAGAGTTTGGCACTTCCAGTTGCGGGGTTTTCATCCACCGGATCCTGATATAGGAGGGAGTCCGTGAATAATTTTCGACCCCTTAAACGATGCCTTTCGGCAACCAAACGTTTGCACCTTCCCACTCGCGTCAATGTATTTCATGACTTGGTGAAGATGGAGAGGGAACGATGAGTTGCGGTGAATCCATGGTCGTCCAGCAGCAGATTGTAGGAAGTGTCGGCATCGATGACGTAGCATGTCCCCTCTGACTTGAGGCTTCCAATCTGGCACTTGAGCTTGATCTTCCCCCATCGGACGGGTGCCATTGGCATTGAACCCGTAGATGGTCGTCTGTGTAGGGCTCAGACGGTGAGTAGGGATGCCGAGGTGTTGCATGACTCGGCGAGGCATGATGCTCAATGCGGACCTGGATCTACCTGAATGCGGTTCATCTCAGATGATCCGATATAACCCGTGAAGTACAGGGGTCGATCATGCTTCTCTTTGACCTGCATATCAATCTGCCGTGAAGGTAATGCAGGGAGCATTCTGGGAGGTGTGGAGACAATTCTCTACATCTTCCTTTTTTGGCACCTGGGTCATAAAGACCTCAGCGTTTGCCAGCGCTTCTTGTAGAGCCTCCCTGGCGACTTTGATAGTCTTAGAAGCTCATACAGGGTGATCCACGCCGGATGTTGGCCAATTGAGCCAGGACATCAAAGCGGTAAGGCGTTGTGGATCCCTCCGCTATACCCTTTTGAAGAGCTCGAGAGAATCGAGTCTCTTTTTGTTTCTCCACTGGTGGCTTCGTGGAGGGCCTAGTTGGCTCTGCAGTTTGGTTGTGGAGGGGCTACTGCCGTCTCACCGTACTGTTTCAAGTACGCCTGTCCTGAACGAGTCCCCGTCATTGGTTGGTTGGGCTCTGCGGCCAAGACTATTGTTTCCTCTTCTGAATCAGTCAGTGAGGGAACATCATCCTGCTTCTCGGGAGGAAGCACATACCACATGGCAGGACGAAGCTTTGCCTTGCCTTTGGACTTCCTGTTGGTTACAGTAGTCCCACTGCTGGCTGTCTACTAGGTTAGGGTGGACCCACATAATTTCCCCTTGAGGCGTAGGGATGGGTACCAAGCCCTTCTCCTGCTGCTGGTGAGGGTCTGTGTTGACTATTCTCAGTTCTCCTCTTGGAATAGGGATCACCCCCGCAGGCGTTGGGGGTTGTCTTCCGAACTGGGAGAGCTGACGTCACATTGGCCGTCACCTTCTTCTGCTCTGGTCAGAGTTTTAACACTTCCGCGTCAATCAGAGCTTGAAGGACATCCTTGAAGATGTAGCAGCTTTTGGTAGGATGTCCCACATCCTGTGATACATGCAGTAGTTGGGGTTGTCGGTCTTGCCGACTTCCTCCGGCGCCTAATTTCAGGGAGCTTCAGTCGGTTGCTCTTGTTGAGTAGCTTGAAGAGCGAATCGACATGTTCCTCCTTGAAGGATACTGCTTGTTGGCGGGGCGGGGTTGGCTTGAAGAGCCACTGCGCCTTGGCTGGTTGAGGTTTGGTGGGAGATTTGGTCTCCGTCGCCAAATTATCCTTCCGCTTCGTCTGGAGGGAGTATCTGGCGCTCGCCTAGTCGACCTTTCCGGCTAGGCTTGCCTTCTTCTGCCCTGACGCGGCAAACAATCTCCTCAGCCTGTTCACCTTGTTGGACTAATTGTTTCCAGGTGCGGCTTTCAGCAACTCCTATTTGAGCAAGGAGTGAGGTTTGGAGGTTGTGGCGGCACGTTTTCCACCAGGGTGGCCTGGGTCATACCGCTTGGACACCGGAGTGCCACGTTCGGAAATCTCTCCACGAAAGATTTGATGGACTCTCCCTTTCGCTGTCTCGTAGCTAACAGGGTAGGCATTGTGACCTCGAGTCATCTTCGAAGAAGCGTGTTAAGAACAGCTTCTCCAAGTCACCCCAGTTCTTGATAGAACCTTCCGGGAGTTTCATGAACCACTCAAAGGCCAACCCTTTCAGGGCCGATGAATAGTCGCGCCAGGATGGCGTCATTATCTACTACATTCCCGTTTTGGGATTGAAGTAGTAGATGTGCTGATTAGGGACCCCTTCCATCGAAGGGTTGGAGGGTTGGAGCCTTGAACTAGGAGGGTACGGGACTAGATCCCACTCAGCTGGATAGGCCGGACCACTCCAACTTCTTGGAGGTCTTTGCGACTGGCAAGGGCATTGAGGCGTTCCTCCAATTGACTCATCCTTTTAGCATGAGCCTTCTCTGGGTCTTGGTCGCCTTTTACTTGCGACGAGGGTTTGGACGAACTGGAGGTAGATTGTGCTGCCTCTCTTCAGAAGGTTCGGAAGATGAGCTTCCTCCTTTCTCCCTTTGCCCTTTGACCTCCTAGGAGGAGATTTCCTCTGTCTTCCAGCAGTTGTGCAATCGCCTGCTTGAGGGAGTCAATCGACGCCTGCTGAGAAATAATCATGTCCATTTGTGCTTTCTGGACCTGCTCTATACGTCTTGCCGTCTCCTCAGGAGTGCCTGTCAGTAGGCAGAGGTCTCCTTCTCGACGGAGAGTTCGAAGCCCCTGATTCCACTACGGCGGAGTGGGAATCATTCACTCTAACGCCGTGGGCTAAGGCATTATAGTCAATTGGGGGAATGGCCCCCGTCCGGTGCGAGTGTGTCGATACCCCCTTCCGGTTCAGAGTCAGACTCGGAGTCATCTGAGCCGACTGCAATTTGTTTTCCCTGCTCCTGCTTGTCATATTTGCAGTGAGCTCGGGGTACTCAACGTCAGAGAAGGTCTCCTTCTGTGGGAGCGTCTTCTTTTAGCTGACGGAGGAATCAGGGTCAGCTGTCTGACCAAAGACTGCTGGTGTACGCCTGATTCGCACGGCACTCTGAAGAGCATGGAGATGAGCCGTTGGCAGCAGCATGATGAAGTGACCTGATTGGCACTTCTTTTCTTCGTCAAGTAATCCTCAAATCCATAGGAGGGGATTGAAAGGATTAGCCTCGCAACGTTGAAGACGGGAGGCATCCATGCGCTGTGCAGTCTGGACGCAGACTTCAGAGACGCGGTTTCTTCTGCGTCTTCGGCTGTTGGAACGCGCGTCCGGCGTCTCTGTTGAGATGAGACGCGGGTCTCGCGTTGCTGTTTGGTGCGTCCGGGTAGAGGCGCGCGAGAGAGAGTGGGCTGCAGGGCGCCTCGTCTCTGGGCGCGTGCTTCTTGCGTTTGACGAGAAGCTTCATTCTGGCGTTTGGTAAGTTGGTCCTCAGAGGACTCAACTTGAGGAGTTGCGCGCTTGGGCCGCCAAACGCGGATTTCACGTACTGGACGTGACGCGGGCAAGGCGTGAGACTGTACGTCGCGTCCAGCTTCAGTGGGACAACCAACGGTTCCAACTTGCAGTTGACGCGCACGTCTCCTCTGCGACGCTCAGCATTCCGGTTGCGTCGAGGAGGTGGAGAGAAACCAACAACATCCTGATGTTGAACATCAGGGAGTTTACCACGCGGGCTGGTCCCTGAGAGACGTTTGACACGGGTTTTCTGTGCGCCGGAGTTGGTCGCAACAGCAACTGTGCTTGGGATCGCGCGGGCCTTCTGAGCGCGTTGACGCGTGAACTTTGCTGCCACAGTGGGCAACAGCAGCAGCGCCCAAGAGAGCTTCAGGTCGGGCTTCGGGGCCTATTCCCCGCCGAGACTCTGCGACAGACGCGGGTCTTTGGGCTCTTGGAGCCAGAAGAGAGAAACTCTTCATACTTCGCTTGGTCGAACTCCACAACAAGTGTCTCGACCATTTTCCCCCTACGGAGGAGATCATCCTGCGCCACGGCTTGTCGTCAGTGACAAACGTATTCCCCAGCGGAGTCGCCATCTCTTGTTGGACGCGGAAAACTGTAAAAGCGGACTGGAGCAACTTTTCCTTGAATCAGATGAAAAAATTACAACAGGCTAATCTTCCGGTTACAAGGGAGGAGAATATTGAATCTTGATTCCCCCTTTGTTTAGTGCTGGGTTCTTCGTGTGGCGGTGGAGAGTGAATCTTGTTCTCCGTTGACCAGATGACCGTCAGTACCGTCGAGGGATCTTCTCCTTGGCAGGTAGAAGAGTAACTCAGCCCCGTCCACCAAAACTCTAAAGAGAAGGTAGGCAAAGAGCAACTGTACGCAGCAAGCTGGCTTGAAGAGTCGAGCTCTCTCTCTCTGTTGATGATCTCTCCTTTTTCTTTTATCGCCAAAAGTCTCCTAGGGTCCGACCAAGAAAAATCCTCTTTTTCCTTCCTCGAAAATCCGCCCCCTCTTCAATAGTGACGGACTATTTATAGGGTTTTTAGGGTGATCGTGCCCCCTAAAAGTGCTCCACGATGAGGGCCAACTTCCCCGCTACATGGCGTTGGATGGCGCCATAATCGGGGTGGTTACAACCAAGGTGCGGGCACCTTGTTGCTAAGACGCGGGCGTTGAGCCAACGCGCCTTGATGCTGAGACGCGGGCGTTGAGCCAACGCTCCTTGATGCTGAGACGCGGGCGTTGAGCCAA